>CM076575.1:123655080-123726564 GCA_034641835.2 Pinus albicaulis
ATAAGCTTGTCCAGCCTGGTTATACAGTAAACCTTGAGCATGAAGGTGAGCCTCTGGAGTAGGTAAACGTAAAATGTTCCCATGCTCATCATACTGATATGGAAAATCATACACGGGTGTACCATCCTGTGCATAATGCAAAAAATACGGGCGGTTGGGATCTTGAGGGGATTGTCCAACCTCGGGGTTCGGCTGTTGTAGGGACAACCGATACTCCTCAGGAGAGATGTTCTCCGGCATGGCAGACGCTATATAGACGTCCTCAGGAGGCGGCACAGCCCTTGCGGACTGCGTCGTGACAGCGGGTGCAAATGCGGCCACACAAACAGTGGGCCTGATGGGTACAGAAGTGACCTGAGGGGATGACGTAACGGGTGTCCGAGGAGACATCCCCAATGAAGGAACAACCGGCCTCGTAGAAGGAGCTGATACCCCCATAGAGGCAGCGGCGGCAATAATCTGACCCAAAGATCTATACCCTGCCGGTAGTGAAGGACCGGGTGACGACATAACAAATGATTCAGGGTTGTCTCCTGGGAATAACCTTCGTGGGAAGAGTTGGTAGTCTTCACCAGACGTTGGGATTTCCTCACTGGATTCACTCATGTTTGAGCCTGCCGCTAGATCTTGTAATAGACGACGAGGACTAGGAGGAAAAACAGCAGCTATAAAAGGCGAACCTGATGTAAGAGAAGGGAAATGCTCCCCTGCTCCTAATCCGAACCAAGGGTTGGAAAAGGGCCAATAGAACTCAACTGGTCCTCCAAAGGGCTGCTCAGCAAGAACCGGTCCCCCGTCGGGAAACTCAGAAACAATGGGCTGCTGAGGTTCAACAGAGGATTCAGAAACCTCTGATGAATCGTATGTATACAGACTACCAGTAGACGAAACGGAAGGTTCCGCCACTGTGGCAACAATGACAAAAAGAGCAAGCACAACACACATAGGCTGAAAAAGAGTCAAGACACACAAACAAACGGCCAACAAGAAAAATCTAATAGGGCGTGTGATCGCAGGTGATTTATTTTACCACACTTAAACTTAGAAACTTCACCGTTTCATGTTTTAAGAGTCGAGAAACGGATGAAAGGTGACTCTATCTCTTTCAGTTTTGAAGCAAGCGTGAAAGGACAAGCGCTTGGTGATCCTTTCAAATATAAAGAGTCAAAAAAGATCAAATGACTACTCAGGAATACTAGGCAAAGAGTGTACCAAATAACCGTGAACTGCAATATACACCTTGGTTTCAAAATGAAAGAGAAATCAACCAAGGACATTATGTACGTGCAAGCAATCTCCCCGAATGTTGTGTCCGGTGTATCACGGGTATAGGGCGGCAGACTCGCCTTCCTATAGATAAAGGATAGAAACCTAGTGGGGTCTCCCTTTATATACGCGACGGTACGGGGAGCACAAGTCCGTACTAGTGATGTCTAAAGCCAAGAGGCGAACGATAGCTACTAGGTTTAAAGACGCCGGAACACGTCTCTAGCCTAGACCTCTAAATGTTGCATTAATGTTTCAATGCTGCCTTAGTGTAAATTGAGTAAATTTTAACGTTCTATCTTCAATTACGTTTCAGTTTTCAGGCCCTAGCGAATGTGATGTCTCAAAATCTCCTAAATGCAAAACTACATGCCACAGTATATCATTTCATTTGATGAAAGCTAATTAAGAGAGTTAAGAGCTTTTCACATAATAATAAAATGATCAGAAAAAAACCAGTGATATCTCCAATGCAGCTAATGGAAACTAAAAAACTTTTCTTTCAAAGTCACTAATCACTAATAACACCGAAAAGATTTTAATTTGCACTAACTAATCAAAGCAAAAGAGACTTTTTTTTTTCACTGCTTAAGAGCTAGATGCACTAAACAAACTAAAAAATATTGAAAAGAGTAATTTGAGAAATGATGATAAGAGAGAAAAAACAAGCAAATTCCACTCAATAGCAACCACAATCAAACCTCAAATCGTCAAAGAAGTCCCTCAAAACCAAGAAAATCCCAAAGACACCAATGAGCCGTGTAATCTAGGCCCAAAGCGAAACAAGGCGGAATTCGAATGAAGGAAGGATCAATCACTCAAATAGCGCAATAAAACGATGAACAACTGTCAAACGAATGCAGGGGAGCAATCACAAAGTTGATTGAACCGATAAAAACCAAAAACTCCCAAGGGAGGCCCGACACACAAAAGCACCTAGATGCCCTAGGGCTAGAATGTAAAATCGATGGACAGGGGCAAACAACCAAGGGATGGAGGTTACAGTCAGCCAAACAAGGCTCCAATACACTCAAGTAGTTGTAAAAACAAGACCAAAATCACAGATCAGTCTCAGAAAGTTCAAAACACAGAAAACCCTAATACCTCACAGGATTGGCGCGACTGTGAGGCTGAAATTAGCGCCAAAACTGAATTGGCGCGAGTGATACACAAGCAACATGCGCCAATGGGCACGACTGTCAAGCTAAAAAGCGTGCCAGTCAAGTTAACTATGTAAAAATAAAAAAAGGCAGTCCAAGACACAGACCAGTGATGACAAAGCTAAACAAAAGCCAAACAAGCAGAAAAACCAGCCCAAAGAGTTGACCAAGCAAGCAAGGCCAAGAATTGACTGAAAATACAAGACAACACTCCAAGTCGTTCAGTTCATAAACTAAACCGGAGATTGACTGAAGCAGCGTTGATCTACTTCGCTAATGCAGAGCAAAAGCGTTTCGAAGGCTATCTAGCCGTACTTCAGGCTCCGTCTATAGTTTACAAAGTAAACAACAAGCACATCTCCCCAGTGGAGTCGCCAATTTGTTGTGGAGGTAAATCCCCTCTGCGGACAGAGGCGATCCCTACTAGCCCAGACCGGGTTTAGCAACAATCGTCACACGCTATAGTGCAGGTTCCTAATTGCAAATAAACCAACTAGCGATGAAGGCTTACCTGGAATCCAATGATGTTGCTTGTAGAAGAGGTAACGCTCCCGTTCCTTAGCTCTGGCAGATCACGATCCTCACGATCTCCGTGATGGGACACCTGCACACACAAGAAACAAAACAAACGCAAGCGTAAAATCCAGTAGATGCAACTATATGTCAGTCAGAAAGGACATAAATCATCATCATAATCAACAACAAGAGTGGAACCATAACCAATAGTCGTCCATTATTAATCAATCAAAGGAAAATTACAACCAAGTTCTGACGCTGAATTCTCCTTCGAGGGGTCGCCAGCGGAACACGTCTCGAAAAGCCTGTCAAGGATGGGACAAACCTCTCTCTTCGGATCTTGACAATAGTCTCCTTGCATGAATTTGGCCTTAAGGGAATTATGGAGGCTCTTGTAGCATAAGGCTCTGGGGAATTTGGGAACTTGAAGACTAGCTTGCAAAGGAGATGGGCAAGATTTTATAGATGGAATAAGGGGAGTTGGGATCCCTATAACCATGGGATTGGCCCTATCCTCAAGGAAGCTTCCATGAGAGGTGGCAAACCACTTCCTCTACATGGAGATCCGGAGCCAAACCTCCCAACTCAAATTAGGAACCAGTTTATGGATTGGTTAGGACGAAACTTCCACCATTTATTTTTTTAAAACACTCCTTAAAATGGCTGGCGTGATTGCGACTCTGGGACAGAGCGCCAATCGGTGCGCCCTCTTTCAAGGATTTCCCCCATTGGCGCGGGTACTGAATTGGCTGCCCGCGCCAATGCAAAAAGGGGTGTTTTTAGGGTTTTTCAGCAGGAGATGTCTTTAGCGGGATGAAAGTACATGTTCAGGGGAATGCCATCAAAGTATTTTCAAGTTATGTTACTGCTCACAGGTCACAGAATGAGCCCTCCAATGTGCGGGACGGGGATTGCAGGGATGGTGACAAATTATGTGTAACAAGAAGACAAGGGCAAGCATGGAAAATTTGAAAATCTATGGAAAGGTCCATACATCATCCATTCTGCAAGAGGTAACAATGCATTTTTCCTACAAGAAATGGATGGAACATAATTATTCAGAGGTCCTGTAAATGGTAGAATGCTCAAGCATTATTTTTGTTGAAAAATCTCAATTTGAAGCTTCCTTCATTGTATATAACATTGCTTGAATAAAAGATCAGAAAAATAAACATCAAGAACAAAGAAAAGAAGAAAAGAGGGTAGATAAAAAGAAAAGGTAAAGCCCCATACCAAAAAGAATATTTCTGAAAGTGTGCAAGTCCAAATTCCACTACTTTTGAGAAATGAAATTCTTCTTCAGTCATACATCCTAATCATGATTGAACAGATTTTAAATTTTTATGATAAGTTAGAAAAAGAATATTTTCCAAACTGTTTAAACTTGGCTTATCAGTAGATTAGATTAGGAAAAGATATTGGTTCCAATGTTCAAATCTGAACCAAGAAAGAAAGAGAGGGATGGATGACAAATTCCAAATTATCGCCCTCAATTTTAGTTTTACCTTTTGAAAAAATAAATTCAGTGTGCAGCTTGTCTAAAATGCCACAACTCATGACAAATCAAACTGCTTAATTTTGTTTTGGTCATACTTTCAATTTCCTCTTTTTAGATTAGAGAATGAAAATCTTTCAAACTATTTAATCTTGATAGATAAGTTGATTAGTTAGAGAATAAAAGAGCTCATCAATCTAATATAAGCCTTTGGATGATATAAGGGTAGAAGTAGATATTTTCTACTTTCAAAAATAAAAATAATGTCAAGGGTTTTCCAATCTAAATGCACCCAAATGAAGAAAAATGCTAGGAAAAGTATGATGAATAGGTAGAGTTGAGTTGAAGCAATCATGTTTTCAGATTTCAGAGATCACAGCTTCAAATAACATCAGCAAATTAGCAATTGAAGAAAGAGAATTTTGCCAAGTACATTCATGACACTGGTCTACAAAATCCAGAGATCTGAACTCTGAGGTTCTTGACACCTCCTAAAGGAGCTTCCCTCCCCAGCTGGAGCCACTGTTGTCCTCCTGTATTCTATAGTTTCACTATGTGACTATGGATTTATTACAATCAGCTACAGATAGCATTATTTGTCTATCAGCTATCTTTAGAAATCTCACTGCCTTCATTATCTTCATAAAACCTTTTTTCAATATCTCTCACTTTGTCTTCTCAACGTCACCCTACTGCTCTAAAAAAAAAAACTCATTTTGGGCTTATTTGCCTCATTTTTGTCCTTCTTCCCATCCTGAAGTCTCATTCTCTCATTTTCCCCACATAACACCCATTTTCATCTCCCAAAAACCTCACGAACCCCCCTCACTTTCACCCCTCTCCCCTATTTGCACTAAAACAATGCAAAAAAATCCTTTTTTGCATTATTTTAAATAAAAAATTAATCTTTCGAGACCCATTTTTATATTGAAACTATGTTTTTACATTAAAAAACCTGACCCTTTATGTTTTCTAACCCCCCCCCCCCTTTATACGTATTAAAACCCCTGTTTTAATGCTTTTAAAACCCTCCCCTTTTCCTTATAAATAAAGCTTTCCGCTTATTTTATTGCCCCTGGGCCCCACTCTCCACCAAACCCCGCGCCACGAATAAAATTTCACCATCCGTCCATCCAGACCCCACTCCCTTTGACTTTCCCGTCGCTCCCAAAGCTCCTGACCACCGTTGATCTCATCCCCCGAGATCCAATGGACGACGGAGCATATCGCAAATATATATGCACGAGGGTTAAACAAACCCCAACCATGTGAAATGGGCGGTATCCCTATGCCATGCATCGCCCACTGTATGGAATCGCATCCACTCCTCCAAAACCATTAACCGCTCCTCCTCCCGTCCGAAAACCACTCTCCTCCCTTCGCGCCAAATCAAATACCGCCTCATCCAATTCAAACGATCCAGAGCCCTATGGCTCTTGGATGAAGCCCCGACCCGCCGTTAACACCACTGCTTCAGGAGCCCACAAACCCCAAAATAATCGCAGAAAAGCCCCTCAACGCAGGTTTTAAGTTAATTTGTTGTTTTATTATGCAGGTTCCATGACAGGAATGCGGGAAATTATTTTCAAGGGACCGAAATCATTTAAATGAGTGATCTAGATGACGATCCAGAGACTTGTTTTATTTTTAGGAGGATCGGAGTTATAAAATCAAGCATAATCATCGATAAATCATGATTATTGGTGGTTATCTAAACCCTCCGACAACAGAAGATGCCTACCCTGCATAGTATAATACAAATAGAGATGCAAGTGAAGGATAAAAACAGTCAGAAGTCTGTGATAGTGAAGATCAGGGGATTAAGGATAATCCAAGGTTTTAAGAAGGTTAAAACAAAGTTAAAGGTGCAAGCACAGGAATTTCAAATTCAAAACAAAATACAGAGATGAGTACAAAGGATTAAAAAGATTAAATCAAGGATTAAGGGACAAATAAAAAATATTAGCCACAAAGCAGAGGAAAAGACAGTGAGGCGGACAGTTAAAGGATAAATCCAAGTTTTAATACCCAAACAGTGCTTAAAGAATAAAACAAAGGCAGATAAACACAGAGGCAGATTCGAATGATCAAACCAAATCATTTACTTCTTTAAAGGACACATTTGGACACCTACAACATGTTTTCTGTCAATAATGACATCAGCAGTTATTAAGACAGTCAGAGATATTTCTCACCTACCCAACAGTTATTGAAAAAGTTATTGAGAAAGCCTTAAAGTCAAATATTTCCAAAAAGTTAGCTCAAACAGTTAAGTTAAAAGTTAATGTTGCAGTGAGTATGTCTTAGATATTTTTCCTTGGGGCTTGAATGGTCTCAAAGGTCAAAAACTCATTAACTCTGTAATAAATAACATCTAAAACCCTAGCTTAGGACCACCTCCTCATTTTGCAGATAAATATTGCATGTATTAGTCATTTTGAGTGTTGGTTGGTTGATTAGTTGCCTAATTGCTGGTTTCTGAGCTAGATGGAGAGTGCTAGGCCGGATTTGAGAAAGCTCTGAGTTACAGAGATCTATTGTACTGGAGTAATGTAACTATTTTGAACATCAGTAATATAAGCACGTTCACAGGATTCTTGAGCAATGTTAATGGTGAAGTTTTCCTTCTTTGTCAATGTTTTCCTTCTGTTTTCCATTCTGTCCATTATTACCCTGATAAAATAACATAAATTTTAGATTAGGATATGTTATCTTGGCACCCTAATGTTGTCTGCATCCTTTATCTTAATGTTTTCTTCTGCAAGGTCTGATTGGAGAATTCTTAATTGCTCTCTGGTTCCACCTAGTTTGTTGTCTTGAAAGTGATTTAATAGATTCAAGCCAAAGAAGTCTATGGTATGCCCTGTCCTTTGGTGTAGCTTGAAACATTGTTTTTAAGTCCTTTCTTTGAAGTATACTTAGTAGATTCCAACTAGGGAAGTCTATGGTACGCCCTATCCTCTAATTTGCCTTAAATTGTTGCTATGAATATCTTTAGAGTGTTTGATTAAAGAATATAGGTTTAGCTTGCTCTTTAGTTACACCCATTGTTATCTTAAATGTTTTCTTTGTCTAAAAGTAATCTTAGGATTGTTGGATTGTTGTCTTAAAGGTTTGCTTATTAAAATCTGGCCAAAGAAGTCTATGGTATGCCCTGTCCTTTAGTTTGCCTCAAACAGTTACCTCAAAGGATTTTCTTGTTGAAGTAGAGTTAAAATATTCTTAACTGACTTTTAGATGTTCTTTCTTCACAACTTACTGTCATTTCATATGCCATCTAATCTAAGCGATCCACTTGATATAGTTAGCTTTCCCTATGAAAACCCTTGCAGAGTTGATGAACAATTAAATACTTTTATGACTCCATAGCCCAATGGATTAATATTTCTCATGGTCTATCTATTCAGCTGAAACACTCCCCCAATTAATCACACCATTGATCTATCAACCTATCAATCAATCAATCAAAACAAACAAGTCCTTAGAACTTCATAACTAGCCTAACATCATAAACAAAAGCACAAAGAAATATCATCTATAAACAATTAGTTAAAGAGACCCCTCTCTGAGTCCAAGAAGGCTAGGTCCTAGGATTCCAAAGTGGTTCTGATGTGGTTCCCTGCAGAGTTTGTTCTTGCCAATCTTGCAAATCACGGGGAGCCAACAAAGGCAAAAGGAGACATGGAGGTGGGAGATAACTGGAGATTTTAAAACCATCATAATAATAATACTATATAAAATCCTGAGAGCAACTACAACCTTAAACACCAAAAAAAATTCCCATATAAATAATTTTTAACAAAAAATTATATGTGATAGCAATATGTATTGTCATAATTAGAAAGTCTCAGTGATACTTTTGGAAGGTCTGTTTTGACATGACTTATGTAGGATTCCTATCTCTTGAAGATTGAAATTATTATTGTGAATCAACATTGTCACATTAGAAGTAAAATATATGTGACCTAAAATTGTAAGTATGATGATGTTTCAAAGCATGTACAAAAGCAACATAAAAAATTACTAAAGATGATTAGTTTTGAAAGAAACTTAAAGTGGGTCATTGTCAGATGTATAAAATAAGTCTGCTTTAGTAAAGAGAGGTTGTGTATATCTTCAAAAGTACAGGTCATCTGGAGATCTAGTAGGCCTGAGATATTGGGCTAAATGAACCTATTATTGTTAAGATATGAACATCTTAAAGAATTGATGTCGTGGAAAACCTTTTTCTGATAATAATTATTAAGTACCAAAATATGTCTTGATGAAATGTTTTGAAGAAACTAAGCTACTTAATAAGGATGATTTCATCACAAGCATAAATCAAGTCTAGGGTTTTGTATAACGAGGGTTTTGTATAACAAGGGTTTGTAAACCCTAGCAGGCAATAAGGGCTTGGGAGCTCTAGAATTTATGGACTAAATATTAGGATTAAATTTATATTATACGTTTCCACTGAAATAAGAAACCCTAGCTCTTGCAAAGGAAGAATGACACCATGATAATGATGTTGACAAAGTTGAATTGAAAGGGTGATGCAAGAAGGCTAAGATCAAGAGGGAGGTTTCATGTTCTCAAAAGATGAGTATTTTATATCTCTCTTTCTTGATTATTACTATTGTTGTTATTTTTACTATTAGTCTCTTCTCCTTGTATATTTTTGCTTAGTTGCAATTGTTCTTCCATGATCTCCTAATGAGGATTGCAAGTATATATTAATGGTTTCCTGGTCTATGGCAACAGATGGAAGAACAAAAAAAAGTTGTGACAAGAGGACTTTCCTAGAAATAGGGATTCGTGTCAAGATTTGATTTCAAAGGAAGCAAACAAATCACCAAGATTGAAATATGTTTTGATCTATGCTGAAAAGAAGTTAGTGGTGACTTACATGATGAAGTTTGTAGTAGATTGAAAAGTAAGAGAAGTACAAAATGAAAGATTACCTCTGTAAGAGGGTGAAGGCTATGAAGGGACATTTTTGTCAGGCACACTTCTGTTAAAATTTTATTATGATTTCTACTATTACATAATATGGATGTACTGATTGTCTTATTTGATGAAAGAGGAAGTGTACATAAGAGCTACCTCAAGCTTGTAAGGTATATGAAGAAATATTATGCTATAGAGAGAAGTCTTTGTACACGATCCCCAAATTTGATACAGTTAGATTAATGGGTCAAATTTGATCCTATATGATTTCTTTTATGACAAAAGTAGAAGAGCTCATGTGTCAGAGGGAGTTACATTGAACAAAAGATTTTGTCTAGAGGGAGAAGTCAATGATTCTCCAATATTTCCTCCTCTCGATGTCATGGATTTCGATATTGAGGAATCTTCAACCTTTGGCTTCATAGGGCACAAATCATCCATCACTTTAATTCATGAGTCATGTCAACTATCAGAAAGTGATTCATCAGATTTCCTTATCTGGTCCACATTTATGCCATGTTGCTTTCCTTCGAACTATCTTGCAAGGATCTTACATTCTTCCACATGATTGGAAACCCTGCATAAACTCATCCAGATAAACATATACACATGAACTTTTAAATCAAAAGTTACCTTAGTGACGATATTTTACCATGACATCTTCTTATAGGCATCGACATCCTCTATTCAAATTGACACATCTCCTAAAGATATGTCTTGTCAAGGGTATTCTTGTTTACCATACTTCTATCATAGTTTCACATATCTTCCCAGGAGATCTCCTAGTCACATATTCTTGGCTTCCGGATGATAACCGCCTCTTTACATGGTTGCACTTCATGATCTCTTCAATTCTTTCTATACACAACTTCATATCTAGTTCCTTTTTTGTATACAAATACCTCATATTCCATATGAGGACATATTTAATTTCATATGTTCGTGGCAAACTATGCACCGTAAGAGATCCACCTCCATAGGTCATACATCTAAAGATAGAAGTCCATTACTTGCAACCATATGACATGACTTCACAACTTCCAGTGTCAGCATATAAATATATATACCTCATACCTTTTCCCTTTGAGTCATCCTGTAGCAATTTTACTATAATGAAGAACTTCATTCCCTTGACTTGCTTCATCAATATGTCATCATATCCTAATCCCATAATTTTATAGCATAGAATTCTCGATAAAATCTTTATGTTTTCTTTCTAACCAGTGAATCCATAGAGAAATCCATTAGAAAATTTTAGCACCTATTTCCATATTGATTATTGAATGATTACCATTGATCTTGATGATTGCCTTCCATCAATGTTGTTTACCAAAGAGGTTTCCAGGAGCTCCTTCTTCAAGTTTTCCTCTCATGCTTCTATCATGATGCTTTTAGTATACATTGCTTCCTATCATACTATCTTACAGCCATCATAAATCACTTAAAGAGAAAGATGATCTCAATCATAATAGAGATATTTCGCTTTTTATTTCTTAGATTTCTTTGCATCAGGTTCTTCCCTTTCGTCTGTGACATAGGCTTCTTCCTTTTTCTTCTTGTACTTTCCAAAGAAATTCCTCTTAAAAAATTTCAAATGATAAGTACCATGACCATGACACATACCCTAGACCTTTATATGCCTTGAATACCTTGTCACTACTTCTTCAATGACTCCTTGAGCTTATCCTTCTTTCTTGCACCTTCCTGCACTAATCAGCACCGTTTATCATCAGCCTTAGAGAACTAGGTCTCTATCCCTCCTTTACTTTGAATCCTTCTTCTATTATCTGTCTTTATGCCCAAAATGTAGATGTGAGATTCTGCACCTTAAATATTTCCTTTGATTTACTAGCAATACTGATTCATACCTTATAACATGGTCGTTAATCAAAGTCCTTTCTTTGCTGAACTGTTTGTTATATGTATCCTTCAATCCGCAAAGGTATCCTTTCTTTCTTTGATCTATTCTTTAGCCCTGTAGCTCTTACTAACCACATACCATACTTCAGCACTTAATACTTTTCTTAGGACTAACCACAGTCCTTTCTATGCATCCATCATATGCTTGAACTCGCACTTATTGCAGGTGTATATTTTCATACAAGTCTCAGACTTATCCTTCTGCTTTATACCAATCTGCAAATCTTCAAGTGATATATCTTTGTCCCTTCTATGCATCAATTGCAGGTGTATGTCACAAGTTCATCTCAGACTTGACCACACTTTTTAACCTCGGACTTATCTGCAAATCTTACCAGTTAAATCTTGACCGAAAATCACAGAAGTCTGAATTTATGTTCTGTGATTTTTACACAGTTTACTGGGCTATTTATAGTTGATCGATCTTATAATTAGCTGACCTATCATTGAACTCTTGTGACATATTATTTAGCCGACCTTTCCAAAAAATATAAGACGACTTGTAGAGCTAATCTTCCAGTGTTAAGGAGGTTGTCTTGAGGGCTGCTTTGGTCATCATTCTAGAGCCATTTTCTTCAAGGTCTTGAGGCATATTTATCTTAATAGAATCTTCATATACATGACTCCTAATTACATTTATAACCATAAGACAAATCCTAATAGACATCAAGAAGAAGTCTATTGACCTATAATAAAACCTTGCTCATGAAACCCATGAGGCAAGCATATCAAAAACATATTTTTATTATCTTTTTTCTTCTTCTCTACATAAATACATAATTACATAGTCAATATGAAGACCGATCCTAGTTACACTTTTCAACAGCTTTCGGTATTTTGGCTTGGTAACTCAAAAGAGGGGGTGAATTTTAGTGAGAAACCCTCTATCGATTAAGAGGGAGTATTGGTGTGACATCAACATAAGGGCTCAGGTTTTTAGTGACAACAAGAGCATGATCGGAACTATTGATAAGTGGTTAATAGGGGAATTACCCGTACTATTTATGAGATAACACGAGGGACATACATTCTTGAAAGGAATGGTTCTTCAGGCCAAGGCACATAATGGAGTGGGTGCCTTTTCAACACCATGACTAGAGTGAGGTATTTTGAGGTTGGGACATGGGTGTCCCTAAGGTTTGACCATGGGTGATTGAAACCCTTAACTAGTCGGAGTACCATGAGGTGAGGCGGCCACCGGTTAGCACCCTGTAATTAGCAAGATTGGAAAAATTCCAACTGCAGGGAGAACATCAAACCGCTTTAGGATTCAAGGATCTAGCCCTCCTAAATCCAGAGAGGGATCTCTTTAATAAGTGAAAGGATTGGATTTATCTTTAAGGTTTTTGGGTTATGATATTAGGCTAGTTATGAAGAGCATGGATTTTGTTTGTTTGTTTTTTGGTTGGGAAAAGACATGATGAAGGTGAAGGAAGTTTAAAATAAAGGGTGAAGATGTATGCAAGTGAAGGAAGGATTCGGCTGACAGAAAAGACAAAAAGAGTTTTAACCCTTTGGGTTATGGAGTCATAGGAGGATTTTAGTTGGACAGCAAGGTTCAAGAAGGATCAATGGGGCAAGTCACTTATGTCAACAGGATCTCTTAAGTTGATTTTATGGAATTAAACAGATAGGAAATGGAGAGCAAAACAAATGAAGAACAATGAACAGCCTAAGATCAAGTAAGTGCTTTCAAACTATCTTGCTTCGACATGTACTTAAGGAAAAACATAAAAGTATTCTGAGATCAGGTAAGTGCTTTTAAACTAGCCTGCATTGAAGTACTTTCAGTTAGAAAACATTTAAAAATAGTTCAAAAAGCTTAAGATTAGGTAAGTGCTTCTAAACTATCCTGCTTTCAGCATATTCTAGAGGAAAACACATATGATAATCACAAAGAGCAATCTCGATCAGGCAAGTGCTTTTAAACGAACCTACTTTAATATACTCTAAAGGAAAACACATAAAATACTCATTTTAAAGAGCAATCTAGATCAGGCAAGTGATTTTAAACCAACCTGCTTTAATATACTCTTCAAAGAGAACGTTCGAATGAAGAAAACATAGAAAACAAAGCTTTCAGTAAGAGTAGGGTACTGTTGAAAGTAAATCCTAGCTCTATGTTTGCTGCTCTTTATCAGAGAAAGTGGACATAGTGAAAACATTAAAGAAAATAACAATTGACAGTGAGGAACACATCACCATTGACATAAATCAGGATCCCATAAATCAACAGCTTGTATTTGATGTTCAAACCAGTTACAGTCAGCAAGCCCGGTGGGTCTCTACAACTTCAAACTTCTCATATCAGCTTATGTATCTCCAAGTTGCACATAGGGCATCAATAGCTTCAAAAAACTATTACATGCAATCAGATGTCCGGAGACCAACCTTTGCTCATCTTCTACAAAAGTATTTATAGAAGAATGAGGAGGTGGGATCTGATAAAAGATCTCCTAGGTCAATTAATACAGACTAATGACTCCTCGGCCTTTGAGGGGCTCGATGAAGTAATTTACATATGATCTGTCTGTATTAAATTGATGTACATTTATGAATTAAGCTCGGTGAGAGCCTTTGTTGACTTTTGAGGCTCTGTGTCATGTTGAAGTAACTCTATTGCTGCTCCCTGAGGTCTAATGATCGAAAATATTTGCTTCTGGGCTGTTCTTAATCTTTAAAATAGTTTTTCCGACAATTAGAGATAAGATCTTTGATTTGTATTAATTGTTCGACTGTATTTAGGCAAACACCTCTTGTTCAGGTAATGACTAAGCTATCTTTGATTTTTGTGAGGCTGCAGGTGCCTTTAGGAGCTGGAGAGGGTTCGATTGGCCTCTGCTTTAGGCGGTGGAGGCTTTCTTGGATCGACAGATGTCTTCATCTCTTCCTAAAATACCTTTAATTTACTTGAGGTCTGTGGTTTTAGGTCTGATCAGGCTTATCCTGTGTCTTCCAGTCTTCATGCCATCTTTATCCGTGGATTTAGGCTTTTATTTGCTGAATGTGTGCCTTAATCCTTCAAACTGTACTAGGAAATCTTCAAACACTGATACTCTTTGTTTCTTTTATGTATTGTTGTGTCTTGTTGATGTGCAGGCCGCGCGGGGCTCATATGGCATCAATGCCTCATGAAACATTGACGTCGTGGATTTTGAGCCCAGAAAATGTATCCCTTTGATGGATCAAAGGTGTGGGAATCATCATTCCTGGCCTTCAGCCTTTCTTTCAATATAATGGAGAACTATTACCACCTGCAAAACACGAAACCAGTTAAGAAATCCTGCGTTTTGGTTTAAAATGCTTCAGAGGTTGTGGGAAGAGAGAACGACCGTTGGATGGCATCATCCAACAGTTGGGATTCATTTAGAAGACGTCAAACGGAGAACAGAGGGAGAAAATATGTCAGATTCGTCGATCGCGCAGAGATCGACAGTTGGGATTATGTGTTAAAATCCTCTTAGTGGAAGGCGGAGGGCAATGAAACCATGAGGAAAGATCTGGGCCATACGATCTGGACACGTGGACGATCCAGATCTAATCAAAAGATCGAAATCAAAGGGCGAAAGAGGGAGGGTGTAACGAAAATCGCCGATGCGATTGCGCGATCGGGAGGGCTGATGCGATTAAGCGCTGACCGTCGACCTGTAGATCAGATCGACGGCGGAGAGTGAATCGGAGGGGTTTAAAGGTGGGGGAACGGTTCGCGATCAGAGCAAATGAGGGTCATCGGATCTGAGGAAGGTGGGGAGGAGATCAACGGCTGAGGATCGGTCAGGGGTAGTTAATCGGAAGGGGGAACAAATGCACCTGGTGAAAATTTGTGATGCAATTGAGCGATGACCGTTGATCTCAGGATCAGATCAATGGTGGGGAATGAATTGGAGGGATGGCTGATCAAGGGGGGCAAACAAATGTACCGAATGAAAAATGTGATGCGATGTAGCGCAGGCCATTGGATCGGCCTTAGATCAACAGTCAATATCGTTTCAGCTCATACACTAGCAGAAACCCTTTATTCTTTATGAAAAAAACCCAAAATTTCAAAATAATCCAAAGTTTTAATACTTTCGGGGAGGGATATATATTTATGGTATGATCTAGCGCCCGACTGCAGAGCCTTTAGTTATATGGAACATGATAGGCTCGGAGCTTTTCATAACAAAGGGCCAATCGCAATCGGAGCCTTGGGCTTGGTCTTTTCAATCTAACCATTAAAATTTTCCGATGCGATAAGCGCTTCGGCCTTTGCGCTTGGTCTCGGGTGAAAGTTATATGGGATGAAAGTGGAGGGGGCGGAGTTTCAATAAAGGGACTCAATCGCATCGGAACTTTTGATGCAATCTTTCAATCAACCCATTGTGAATTTTTCCGATGCGATTGCGCTTCGGGTCTAGCACCTGGTTCTAGGGTGTGGGCACGTGGAGGGGAAGTAGTTTAGGCTTAGCCTAAGGGGGCTTAAGTATTTAATACAAAAATGGGTTTTTTTATAGATTTTCAATGTTTTTCAATGGATTTTGAGGATTTCGGCAGGGTTTTAGAAAAGAGTTTTAAACTCTGCAAAGGAGATTTTATGAAGGGGAGATGAGGAAAATGGAAAACAGAGGAAAATGATGGGAAAAAAGAGAGTATGATTGAAGTTAGTTCCTGAGTGGAGAAAGGGGAGAAAGGGGATTTTGCAGCAGTCTTTCTCATAGAATTTTCAGCAGAATTTCTGAGTTCGAAGGAAACGATGGTGAAGATTTTTTGAACTTGTGGGCATGAGATCTTCCAGAGGCTTCAAGAGATAACATTTTGGTAATGAAACTATTTCTTGAAGACTGAACAATGTTTTGGCCACCTTTTGATAGAACAAATTTTATAGGTGGCCAACAGTGGCTCCACTTTGGTATGGTGCCTTCTTGAAGGCATCAAGAACTTCAGACCTACATTTCTCTAGGAGGTTGATCAGTACCTCATCCATTGGGCTGCCTTCTTTGCTGGGACAATATTCTTTTTCTGAAAACATATTAGCAGCCATGAAAAAACAATGGATCTTCATCAACCAGCTTACTACCTACCCAATCCTACTGATCTAACATTTTTTCTTCATTAGAGTGCACTTGGATTGGCAAACTCTTTTACAACATTTATTCTTTTGAAAATAGGAAATCTAATCTAATTCCACTCCTTATTTCTCCATGGACTCAGATTAAACAGTTGGGTCCATATAATTCTCTACCTAATCTACCATCTGTTGGGATTAAACTGTCCAACAGATTTTATTCTCTAAATTCTACAACGTAAATTTAAAAACAGTCAAGTCAAGATTAATCTGTTTGACTTGCTGTGATCTATGGCATAAAAAACAAGCTGCACATAGATATTTATTTTGTAGAAAAATTTAAATCAAAATGGAAGGCTTAAGATCTGAAAGTTTATGCACTTCCTTCACCTTTTTACAGCTCTGTTTGCCTCTTGCTTGAGTTGTTCTTTCTTTTTCTCTGGTTCAGATTTTGAGCTAATTAGAACCAGATTTACATCTTTTTTGACTCAGAATTTGAAATAGATTTGAGTCATTCTCTTTGGAAACTTAGGTTCAGATTTTGAGCATGTTTGAACCTTTAATTCCTATCCTAATCTATCTACTGATAAGCCAAGATTAAACAGTTTGGCAAATCGAATTCACTATCCTATCAGCAGTAAATTTAAAACTAACTAGTCAATATTAGGTTGTTTAACTAACTAGAAGTGTGTTTTTCAGGAGTGGCATTTAGGCTTGCACACTTTCAGAATTTATTTCTCTTTCTGGTATAGGGTTTGTACCTTTATTGTTTTTTACAATCTGCCCTCTTTTCTTTCTTTCATTGTTTTTGTATTTTTTCTTTTGTGAAACTGAACAAAGCAATGGTATTTACAAACGGAAATGAAAAATGTTAAATTGAACTCAGCAGTAGTAATGCTTGAGCACCCTGCCATTGATAGGATCCCCAAACAGATCTATGCCATCTAACTCTTGCAGAAAAAAGGCATTTGGACCAATGGTGGACTGAATAATGTAAGGACCTTGCCACAAAGTGTCAAATTTGCCATGTTTACCCTTATCTTCTCTTCTGGAGTCCCATTTGAGTACCTTGTCTCCAATATTGAAATCACAAGCCTTTGTTCTCTTTTCAAACAACTTCTTTATGTTCTCTTGCACCTTTTGAGCTCTGTTGTAGACCTCTTCCCTTGTCTGCTGGAGATGTATTGTCTGATTGATCCAGGTCCTCCTTATCATACTGTCCTCTTCTGACTGAATTTCTTGGACTAGTTTTATCACTGGTATACCTAGGCTGGTAGGAAACACTGCATCTGCTCCATAAACAAGTTGGTAAGGGGAGGTTCCAATGGATTTCTTTGTGGTCAACCTGTCTGACCACAATGCATGCACCGGCTTGTTATGCCATGATTTTTTATTCTCTTCAAGTAGCTTCTTGATGATGGTCACCAAACTTTTATTTGATGATTCAGCTAGCCCATTACCATGAGGGTAATAAGAAGTAGAATGACCAAGTGTAATCTGATACTTGTGACAAAAGTCAATCATCTTTTTGGAATAAAAAGCAGCAGCATTATCAGTAATAATCTTCCTAGGGCATCCAAATCTAGAGAGGATATGGTCTTCAAGAAATTTTATAATGACAGAATCTATAGCATTCCTGGTAGGGATGGCCTCTATCCACTTTGTGAAGTAGGCAGTGGCTGTGAGAATCCATTTGTGTTGGGCAGATGAAGCAGGATGGATTTCTCCTATGAAATCTAGGCCCCATTGTTGGAAAGGAGCTTCAACAATGATGGGTTGTAATGGTAAGGGAAGGATTTTTCTTTTGACCTCGAAGGTTTGGCATTTATTACAGGCTACTATCATTTTATGGACATCCTGGAAGAGGGTGGGCCAGTAATAGCCAGCTCTAAGGATTTTATTAACAGTAGTTTTCCAATAGAGATGACCTCCACACTCTCCTTCATGGAATTCATGCATGATCTTCTCTGCATCAACTTCAGGTAAACATTTAAGAAATAAACCATTAGCGTTTTTCCAATATAAACATTAATTCAAAATGCAATAATTCCTAGCTTTCAACTTTATAAACCTTGCCTTTGTTTTTGATAAATTAGGAGGAGCATTAAGATTTGTAAGTACATACAAGATGTCAGCATACCAAGGTGAGTTTTGGAACTGCTCTTCCACAGTGGGAGAAAATAATTCTTCCTGTTCATCCAAGGAATCTACCATGTTAATGTTAAGGTCTTGTAGATTAGATTCAGCCATTAATCGAGCTAAGCCCTGACCTTTAATGAGTTTTGTGGGTTTTATCTCCAAATCATACTCTAGGATTGCAGCAATCCATTTGCCCCTCTTTCCATCTGGGTCTTGAGACAGGATGTCTTTTACCACTATGTTAGGCACATAAGCAATGGTGTGGGAATGAAGAATATACACCTTGAAGTCCTTTAAGGCCTTTACCAAAGCATAGGCTTGTTTTTCCATTATGTTATATTTCAAGGGTGCATCTCTTAAAGCCTTGATGAAAAAAGAAATAGGTTGTTCCTGTCCCTCTGAGTTTTTCTGCAATATGACTGCAGCCACTGTATGTTCTGAGGCAAAGGAAAAAATAAGGAAATCTTTTGAAAAGTCGGGGCTGATCAAGACTGGTGCCCGGGTGAGTGCATGTTTTACCAATTCGAAGGATTTTTTGGCTTCTTCAGTCCATTTTACTCCTACACTCTTTTTGAGCATATTAGTCATGTTCCTAAGGAGCTCTGCTAAGTTGGGAAGGAACCTCCTCAACAAGTTAATCTTTCCAATAAAGGACTGCAGTTATTTTATGTTCCTTGGGTGGCTAATCTGTAGTATTCCCTCAACTCTTTTTGGATCTATTTTAATCCATTTAAATGTAATATGGGTAGGTGAATGCCAGACTAAAACCTTTGTCTTCTGGGATTAAAGATAGATCTCAAACCTGATGCCTCGGGACCTTTCTTAGTATTTTGGAGTCCTCCTTCATCCAATTTTAGATAAGCCTGTATCAGGTAAATTCTGATAGGTACCTATCTCCTCTGAAAAGCAATGTCATGGCCCCTTTGAAAAGAAGGCTTTATTCATTGTCAAAGACATTTTCACAGCACATAATTTTGAGTAATGAAAATTTGTCTTGGAAGTTAGTCTGCAGAATTTTCAAACAGATTATACCCTGAAAAACCATCTAATAGAAAAATCCTCTTTGAACCAACTACCCTTTGCAGGATGTGTTCCATTTTGGGTAAAGGGTAATTGTCTTTAAGAGAGGCTCTGTTAAGGTTTTTGAAATCTATGCACAGTCTGATTTCTCCTGTCTTTTTCCTCATGGCTACAACGTTAGAAACCCAATCTGAGAACCTCACAGGCACTATGATTCCTGCCTCATACATTTTCTTTATTTTTTTTTCTACTAGAGGCAGTTGTATTGGATTAATTTGACGCAGTTTTTTCCTAAAGGGTTTTTGGTTTTCTTTCAACGGGATCTTGTGCTGGATGATTTCTGTATTGTAGGCTTTTAAGTCTTCATAGCTCCAGGCAAACACATCGACAAACTCTTTAAATAAGTCAATATATTTATTTTTCATGTCTGGTGGCAAAGACCTAGCTAATTTAATCATTTTAGGCTGATCCTCGGTGCCTATGTTGCATTCCTCGACATCGGACTCTGTGTATTCTACAGTGGGTTTCTTTGCTACATCATTAAAATCAAACAGGTCTTATAAAGGTGCGAGCCCCCTAGGTATGTTCTTGTCTTTTGATGGCAGTACCTCAATGTCTTTGTTTTTTGTGTCCTCGTACTCTTCAATATGAGTTCCAAGTTTTTTAGTTAGCATGTTGATTTTTACGGAACCGGACGGTTCTTCTTCCTCAGGGGACTCTTCGTTAAGACAATTCTCATCGGATTTAGAATCTGAATCAGATAATTCAAACTCGTTCTTGGCGAGCAGGAAATCCTTTATCTGCTTGTCACCCTCAAAGACCTGCCAATATTTCTCATTATCTGGCACTGCAGGTCTATATTTTGTTTGAATAATGAACTGTTTGTCACTAGGTGATTCCTGACATGAACTAGCAGCGTAGGCCAACCCGTTTGCAATTATGTTTTGACTCCTTGGAACAAACAGGAGCTCATATTTTGTAAACGTGTTCAGGAAATATATGGCATTATTTCGATATACCCTTAGTCTAGGATGCTTAACGGCATACTCTCCATTTAGTTGTTTGATGACTAATTATGAGTCTCCCTGAACAATTATCTTCTTGGCTCCTATTTCTTTCAATAGACGCAATCCTAGGATGAGAGCCTCATACTCTGTGATGTTTTTAGTGCATTTGAAATCTAGCCTAAAAGCATGGCTCTCGGAGTAATTGTTTACAGTGTCGACCAACCATACCCCGGTTCCCGCACTCTTTTTAGTGCAAGACCCGTCAAAATTCATGCACCATAAGGCATTGTTTGTAGGGCTAACATCGTTTTTATCCCTATTGCCTTGTTCATCATTATGTTCTGTTCTGGGACCCGCACCGTGTCGTGATGGGTCTAATTTTTCAGGATTTTCAAGGAGTTTAGAGTGATGGGTAATCTGTTGTTCACATTCTTGACTTCTTTCACTCTGGTTTGTTGTTTCAACGCACTGCTCAAAATTTTCTCTCCTGTTTTCTTCCATATCTAGAATTGCCCTTATTTCTAGATTTGGGGCCTCTAACTGGTTATCTGAGTCGCTGTCTTCTAGCTCTGGCTTATTTGTGGATTCATTTTTGTAAAGGATAAACGAATCCAGGTCTGTATGGACAGAGTAAATGGGGGAATTTTCAGGCTTTTCTGGGCTACTGACCATGAATTTCATGTGCCCCTCTCTATATAGTATTCTAAGCTGGCTAAAGACAGGGATAGTGGCATATGTACATGGTACCTTGCAGCTTGGCACCCCATGATCTTGACAACAACATGCCATACTTAGGAGGCACATCGGCCAATACGACATCCATAACCATGCACTTGGCTGGGATTTGAGTCAAACTCACACAAAGGTATTTGATTAGGCCAAGGCACTTCACTCTGCTAGAGTCAAACGAATATAAATCCTTGTGAGGTCTGGTTATTTCTAGCCCTAGCCTTTACATTATCACTTTTGGCATAAGGTTGTGCGAGGCTCCAGAGTCATGCATAGTATTATGCAGGATTTTGTCATGGATATTGAGGCTGACATAGAAAGAAGGTACTACCCCTTCCTAAAATTTCCCTTCAATTTTTGGGCCAAACAAGAGAGTTGGATGCTCATCGTTCAAATTGACAGTGTCATTATTTTCTCCTAAGTTTAAAGATTTCAAAATTTGACTCTTATATACATCCTGAGTGGCTGAATCAATGAGAGGGACAGAAATTTTAATTTTGGAAATCTCACTTTCCAAATTGAAAGCAGACTGACTCTTTGAAAGATTCAATTCTGTCTTGTTGGGCACCGTTTTATTAGCAATATCGGGTTGTTGATTTTCAGTATGTACAATGTTTGAAGTTGTTTTATCAGGAGCATTAGCTGCAATGCTAGTGCTACTAGGTCCTTGACTTGATTTGTCACTGGTTAGGATGCCCTTATCTTTTTTTTTACCAGAACTCTCAGGTGTCGGTTTACTACTTTCAACAGTCACTTTAGGAGTCTTTCCAAGATTTTTCTTAATGGTGATTTCAGAATCCTTTGGTTTGGGATCATCTATGTTCTTTTTGCTCCTGAGGTCATATTGTTCTCGGATTTGCATGATTGCATTTTCGAATCCTAACCTGTAGTCCTCAGTTTCGAACCCTTCCTCGTTCCAACATGAGTATGAGGTATGGTTTTCTTCTGTGGGGAAGGTATGGTCTAGGTCATCCACATCCATCATATTCATGTCAGTTTCCTCCGACTCCTCTGTTATTCCTTCATCCTCATCGAGGAAGTTCTCTTGAAATGGAGGGACGACCTTCTGATCAGAGTCTCTTTGTCTATTTGGGGGGTTATTTCTCCTAAAGTTATGGTTTTGATTTTGGTTCCTATTCTGATTGCTGACTTGGATAGTCAAGTTTTCTACCATTTTTCCTAGTCTCTCCATGGTTTTGGCTAGACTATCATATTTGGGATCAGATGCAGAAGCTGTGCTGTCATCTCTATAGGTTACCTTTTTCTTAGCCCTCATCCTGGATTTTTTCTCAATCAAGTTTTCCTCAACACTCACTGCTCCTTTCTGTGTGCCTTCCAATGTATTATAATCTCTCTCCCTCAGCTGGTAGGCCATATCAGCATCAAAGCCTTCAGGGTATTTTACTAGGGCCATTCCTTGGGGAGGTTTCATGTGCGGTGGAAGAGCATTGTAGATACTGTTAAATCTTCTAGAATAGTCCTGGACACTCTCTTCTGGATTTCTTTTAAGATTCTTATATTCAGCTAGGATTTGGAGAGGGTTGCTTCTAACTTCCCATTTGTTTATGAAAGTTTGATATAAGGCGGGAAGATCATTAATACTATTAGGAGGCAGAGCTTTAAACCACTTCTTCACTTCCCTTCCTAAACTTTGAGCGAATATCCTCATCTTAATTATTTCATCCTCTATTTCCATGTAGTCAAAGGCATCTCCCATTCTATCTACATGGTGTTGAGCGGTGGTGGATTCTTTACTAGTGAAATGAGGAATCTTAGACTGATATCCGTTGGGTAAAGGAGCTAAAGGTTGGGGCAGCACCAAGGGAGCATACCATGCTACCATGATTGGAGGTGGGGGTGGATTCACAAAAGATGGATTAACAAAAGGGACAGTGGGCTGGAGTAGAGTGGTTTGGACAGTGGATGTTGGACGGACAGATGTGCACAGACCAGGGATAGATTGTTGAGCTGATCTTGGATGAGAGACACCTAAATTGAGAAAGAAATGAAAATCAGGTGGTGTGGTTTCTCTACTACCAGGATGTTCACTTTGTTTGGGGGAAGAAAGTGAAGGCTCTGAATCTAGCTGATCTAAATCGTCGAGTGATCGTGTTCTAAATGGATTTCTTAGATCTACTTGTGATTGCTGTAGAGCTGCAAGGTTTTCAGGAGCTGAGTTAGCTCTCAAGGATGATTTGAAAATAGTTGAGAATTTAGGAGACTTCCTAAGTAATCTTTCAGGGTTATCAACTGTCTTAGGTGGGTTTGGGTCAGGGTGAGCTCTAGTATGAATCTTTCTAGGAGCCACTATGTTGTGTCTTTCAGACCCAACTAAACAAGAAAGGTGTTAACCAAATATGACAATCTTTGAGAGATTAACTGATCTCTTGCTAAGAAAACTTTAATCCTAAAGCCCTCTTACTGAGTTTGAATGATTTTATGATGATTACGGGTCCTCCCAGTGGAGTCTTAAGGTCTGTAGGATTGTGGAGTCGCCAAGTGGAAGTTTTTAGCTCTTTTGGACGTAAAAGGTTTTATGGTCCACTACCATGTTTATTGATTACCAATTTGAAATATTTTTGGGTTTTCTGAGTTTCTGTGGTTGTATGGAAAACTAAGGAGTTTATAAAAGCTAGCCAAGCAACTATGAACTCAAAATTTCCCCAGTGGAGTCGCCATTATGTTAGCACCCTGTAATTAGCAAGATTGGCAAAATTCCAACTACAGGGAGAACATCAAACCGCTTTGGGATTCAAGGATCTAGCCCTCCTGAATCCGGAGAGGGATCTCTCCGATAAGTGCAAGGGTTGGATTTATCTTTAAGGTTTTCGGGTTATGATATTAGGCTAGTTATGAAGAGTATGGGTTTTGTTTGTTTGTTTTTTTGGTTGGGCAAATACATGATGAAGGTGAAGGTAGTTGAAAATAAAGGGTCAAGATGTATGCAAGTGAAGGAAGGATTCGGCTGACAGAAAAGACAAAAAGAGTTTTAACCCGTTGGGCTATCGAGTCATAGGAGGATTTTAATTGGACAGCAAGGTTCAAGAAGGATCAATGGGGCAAGTCACTTATGTCAACAGGATCTCTTAAGTTGATTTTATGGAATGAAACAGATAGGAAATGGAGAGCAAAACAAATGAAGAATAATGAATAGCCTAAGATCAAGTAAGTGCTTTCAAACTATCTTGCTTCGGCATGTACTTAAGGAAAAACATAAAAGTATTATGAGATCAGGTAAGTGCTTTTAAACTAGCCTGCATTGAAGTACTTTCAGTTAGAAAACATTTAAAAACAGTTCAAACAACTTAAGATCAGGTAAGTGCTTCTAAACTATCCTGCTTTCAGCGTATTCTAGAGGAAAACACATATGATAATCACAAAGAGCAATCTAGATCAGGCAAGTGATTTTAAACCAACCTGCTTTAATATACTCTAAAGGAAAACACAGAAAATACTCATTTTAAAGAGCAATATAGATCAGGCAAGTGCTTTTAAACCAACCTGATTTAATATACTCTTCAAAGAGAATGTTCGAATGAAGAAAACATAGAAAACAAAGCTTTCAGTAAGAGTAGGGTACTGTTGAGAGTAAATCCTAGCTCTATGTTTGCTGCTCTTTATCAGAGAAAGTGGAAAGAGTGAAAACATTAAAGAAAATAAAAATTGACAGTGAGGAACACATCACCATTGACATAAATCAGGATCCCATAAATCAGCAGCTTGTATTTGATGTTCAAACCAGTTACAGTTAGTAAGCCCAGTGGGTCTCTACAACTTCAAACTTCTCATATCAGCTTGTGTATCTTCAAGTTGCACACAGGGCATCAGTAGCTTCAGAAAACTATTACATGCAATCAGATGTCCAGAGACCAACCTTTGCTCATCTTCTACAAAAGTATTTATAGAAGAATGAGGAGGTGGGATCTGATAAAAGATCTCCTGGGTCAATTAATACAGACTAATGACTCCTCGGCCTTTGAGGGGCTCGATGAAGTAATTTACAGATGATCTGTCTGTATTAAATTGATGTACATTTATGAATTAAGCTTGGTGAGAGCCTTTGTTGACTTTTGAGCCTCTGTGTCATGTTGAAGTAACTCTGTTGCTGCTCCCCGAGGTCTAATGATCGAAAAGATTTGCTTTTGGGCTGTTCTTAATCTTTAAAATAGTTTTGCCGACAATTAGAGATCAGATATTTGATTTGTATTAATTGTTCGGCTGTCTTTAGGCAAACACCTCTTGTTCAGGTAATGACTAAGATTTCTTTGATTTCTGTGAGGCTGCAGGTGCCTTTAGGAGCTGGAGAGGGTTCAATGGCCTCTGCTTAAGGCGGTGGAGGCTTTCTCGGATCGACAGATGTCTTCGTCTCTTCCTAAAACACCTTTAATTTACTTGAGAACTGTGTTCTAGGTCTGATCAGGCTTATCCTGTGTCTTCCGGTCTTTATGACGTCTTTATCCGTGGATTTAGGCTTTGATTTGTTGAATGTGTGCCTTAATCCTTCAAATTGCGCTTTGAAATCTTCAAACACTGATACTCTTTGCTTCTTTTATGTATTGATGTGTCTTGTTGATGTGCAGGCCACGCAGGGCTCATATGGCATCAATGCCTCATGAAACATTGACGAGTCATGGAGTTTGAGCCCAGCAAATGGTTCCCTTTTGATGAATCAAAGGTGTGGGAATCGTCATTCCCGGCCTTCAGCCTTTCTTCATTATAATGGAGAACCATTATCATCTGCAAAACACGAAACCAGTTAAGAAATCTTGCGTTTTGGTTTAAACTGCTTCAGAGGTTGTGGGAAGAAAGCAGGGTCGTTGGATGGCATCATCCAACGGTTGGGATTCGTTTAGAAGAGGTCAAACGGAGAACAGAGGGAGAAAATATGTCAGATTCGTCGATCGCGCAGAGATCGACGGTTGGGATTATGTGTTAAAATCCTCTTGGTGGGAGGCGGAGGGCGATGAAACCATGAGGAAAGATCTGTGCCATCCGATCTGGACACGTGGACGGTCCAGATCCAATCGAAGGATCGCAATCAGAGGGGGAAAGAGGGAGGGTGTAACGAAAATCGCCGATGCGATTGCGCGATCGGGAGGGCCGATGTGATTAAGTGTTGACCGTCGATCTGCAGATCAGATCGACGACGGAGAGTGAATCAGAGGGGTTTAAAGGTGAGGGAACGGTTCGCGATCGGAGCAAATGAGGGCCGTCGGATCTGAGGAAGGCGAGGAGGAGATCAACGGCTGAGGATCGGTCGAGGGTAGTTAATTGGAAGGGGGAACAAATGCACCTGGTGAAAATTTCCGATGAGATTGAGCGATGACCATTGATCTTAGGATTAGATCAACGATGGGGAATGAATCGGAGGGATGGCCGATCGGGGGGGCAAACAAATGTACCGAATGAAAAATGCGATGCGATGTAGCGCGGGCTGTTGGATTGGCCTTAGATCAATGGTCAATATCGTTTCATCTCATGCACCGATGGAAATCCTTTATACTTTATGAAAAAACCCAACATTTCAATATAATCCAAAGTTTTAATACTTTCGGGGCGGGATATATATTTATGGTATGGTCTAGCGCCCGACTGCGGGGCCTTTAGTTATATGGAACATGATAGGCCCGGAGCTTTTCATAACAAAGGGCCAATCGCAATCGGAGCCTCGGGCTCGGTATTTTCAATCTAACCATTAAACTTTTCCGATGCGATAAGCGCTTCGGCCTTTGCGCTTGGTCCCGGGTGAAAGTTATATGGGATGAAAGCGGAGGGGGCGGAGTTTCAATAAAGGGACTCAATCGCGTTGAAACTTTTGATGCGGTCTTTCAATCAATCCATTGTGAATTTTTCTGATGCGATTGCGCTTCGGGTCTAGCACCTGGTTCTAGGGTGCGGGCACGTGGAGGGGAAGTGGTTTAGGCTTAGCCCAAGGGGGCTTAAGTCTTTAGTACAAAAATGGGTTTTTTTATAGATTTTCAATGCTTTTCAAAGGATTTTGAGGATTTTGGCAAAGTTTAGAAAAGAGTTTTAAAATATGCAAAGGAGATTTTATGAAGGGGAGATGAGGAAAATGGAAAACAAAGGAAAATGATGGGAAAAAAAGAGAGTAAAAATAAAGGTTAATTTCTGAGTGGAGAAAGGGGAGAAAGGGGATTTTGCAGCAGTCTTTCTCATAGAATTTTCAGCAGAATTTCTGAGTTCTGAAGGGAAATAGTAGTGAATATTTTTTAGACACGGGCATGAGATCTTCGAGAGGCTTCAAGAGATAACACTTTGGCAATGAAACTGTTTCTTGAAGGCTGAACAATGTTTTGGCCACCTTTTGATAGAACAAATTTTATAGGTGGCCAACACACCAGACCATGGCGACTAGTTGAGTGAGTACCATTGGTTAGAGAGAGATAAGTTGGGTTATGGAACCTATTTGATAATGTTGATGTTGATATAGGTCAAGAGTGTTGACCTAGATGATGATGTTATCAACGAGTTGTACCTTTTCTTAGAGAAATCTATCAACATGATAACATTTGGATAGTTATTATGAATACCTCCCTAATTAAGAGGGAGCGTTGAATGTTGTAACTATGGTCGATATTCGTAATGTATATTTTTGGTCCTTTATGTATTTGTAAGAATGTTATCCATGTTTGAGTGAAAAAAAATAATGTTAGACATATTCTTCATGTCAGATGTAAAAGGAAATTTTTTGAATTTATAAAAGAATTTTTTTTGCTCCAAAAAGTTAAATTCAACCTCCTTCTAGGCAAGTTGGCCCCTCAAATGCTCAGGTTGTATAAAAAAAGACACACCCATTCAGCCTCCAAGAAAATCTGTATAAAGACACCAATTCATTTCTCCTCCAAGCCAACCCCAAGACTCTAATAAGAGCTTAACTTGCGAGAACTCTCATACCATTATTCCCAATAGATCATTGTATTAGGAGGAGGGTTGTATGTATAATATTTTGAACAATGGTGAGAAGGGGGTCCCACTCCCATCCATGTGGGCCCCCTCTCACATCCTCGCCTCCACCCTCCATTGTTCTTATCTGATACACTTATCATGAGGCATTAAAACCATGACTTCCTTTTTGTTTTTAATTTTTATTATTCATATTCCTTTTATTTATTCTTTCTTTTCGTTTATTTATTTTTATAGAAATTTATTTTTATATTTAATCTTACTTTTTAAAGTTTGATAGTAAAAAAAAAAAAAAAAAATCATAATTTATGAACAAAACTATTATTTTTCCAGCAAACAAACATTTTTGGAACCGAGACTTAAACAAGTCATATTTTGGTTCTACCGAACGAAATTGAGAAAATGAGGGCTCATTGGAAAGCTACTTTCGAGGAGAAGGATTTGGAAGTGATTACATGACTAAATTTGGTAATTAAATACTCCAAAAAATAGTAGAAGTAACAACTTCAAATTTGCAACAAAAAATCAAATTTATGAGTTTTGTTTTGGGGAATTTCATTGGCTAGGAATATCTTGTTGTTGCAAATTCATTTAATATTACTTATTTACCAAAGAAATCTCCATGGGAGCAATGGAAAGCACATACATTCTTTTATTTAATCTATTAGTTTTAGTTTTAATTTGGGGAATTTATTGGGCCAATTTTGTATTTACAATTTTTTGTGCAATTTGATTGCTATTTAATTATATTTTTGAATGATTTTTGCAGGGAGCTTGTTGGAGAGGATGAGGCCCAAGAATTTTGAAGCAATTATATTGAAGCAACAAAGAAATAAGGGGGAGATTTACAATTCTAAGATTATGGATCTAAGTTGTTTTACAATAGCTCTTCTTTTGGAGATTTCATTTGTAATTTTATAAATAGAGGCTTAGTAGCATAGCACTAGGGTTTCAATTCTATGCAAAAAGAGGGTTATTTGCACTATTGTAGGGGATTCAATTTTGTACAATATTAGCTATCTTTTGGACCATATTTAAAATATGTATTAGAAATTTGAAAATTTCATGTTATCATGATTTTTTTTTAGAATTTCATGTATTGAGAGAGCTTAGATCGGATCTGCAACTTATGTATGTTGTCGTCAAAGTAAAAGGTTGATTAATAACTTGTATTTTAATTCAATTTTTATTTTATTATTGATCCATATAAGTATTTGGTGATTGTGTTTTGAACTATTGTAATGCAATTTAATTTTATGCTTATTTAAATTGTTGAAAGGCAATTTTTTCTTGATGGATCTCATTGATATAAAGTTGAACAATGAATTCAAATAGATATGCATGTCATTACTAGGAATTATTTAGCATATTAATGACATGTTTATCATAGTTTTAATCACAACTGTATCTTGAGAATTATTTCCTTAATAAAATTTTAGAGTTGAATTTTGATTCATTTTATTTGAATTTAGATATGTGTGTGACAAAGATATGATAATTATTCTTTCTTGATTTGTAAACTTCATTTTTATTCTAAATTTAAAGTTGGTCCAAATATCATTTCATCTCTGCTCTTGATTGAGACAAGATCTATATCTTTCCCAATCAAGATATGAAAAGGGTGGGGTGGCATTTGGGCTTGACCATCTTCTTCTTATTTCTTCCCCTCAAATATTTATTATATTTATTTGATTTAGGATTTAATGTATGTTGTCTACATTTTAGAGTAGATTTGCATTTATATTAATTCACAACAATTTTAGAGGTCTCCTTTCACATGAGCAACTTCATTAGCAGCTTGGCTAAGCCCTTATGTCAGCTTAAGGGCTAATTTCTTGCAAGTGTTGCAAGAGAGTAAGTTTGACTTCTCTTATTGTTGAAAATAGATTAGAAACACCACAAGTCGACAAGAAGAGTGAGGGGTAATTGGACCTAATTTAACTAGTCAAAACCACCAGTGCAAAAAAAAAAGAGTCTAATTGGGGCTCTGACTGGGTGGTCTCCCCAAATGTTGATGAGGTCATTTTTGGCCATCAACACCTTCTCACAACCAAACACCTTACAAAACATTTTGTACCACTCAAAAGACCAAACTAATCCTAAAAATAACAAAGGTGTATATTTGATCCCATGTCAGTATGGAAAAATATACATTGGTGATATCAGTTGAACCATTCAAACCATACTAAGAGAACATGGTGATGACATCATACATGAAAGATCTAAGAAATCAACACTAGCGAAACACTCCAAATAAACTAAACACCACATTTTCTTGGAAAATGCCAAGGTCATTGCCACCATTGATCATTATTCTAAAAGAAGAATTGGGGACGCAAGAGAGATTGAAAAATATTAACAACATTAATGGAGATGATGTGTGGGAACTCGAAAAATTTTGAGCCCCAATTATTAACCAAATCTCTGCTAATTAATCTAACAATTCACATGAAAACATTGATAAGGATTAATTATTGTTTATTTATCAAATTATGGCTAGTTAAAACTGAGGTTCTTTCGTGGATCTCCTCCTCATGATGGGATGTGATACTTAGCCCGAAACACCGACTGCTTAACTCCCATGCAAGATTCTAACCTTCACTAAATTCTTAGCTATTAAGATCTTCCCGTGATCTAATGTCCAAAAAAAAATATTAATTTTTGGGAGGCACTCCGAGCTCCAAATAAAGGCCCAAAGTTGAGAAGACGAAGGTTTGTTATTAGGGAAGAGCAAAGATTTATAATGTCATTTAACAAAATACAAGTCACCTACCCAACATTGGGAGTCTCGATCTAACAACGAGGAAGAAGCACATCCAATAAAAACGAATTTGGCAGATATGCAAATACTAACAAGGGACCTATAATGTTACCCCGTGCCTAGCTCAACCAATGCCCATCAAATGACGAGGAGGAGATATCCCACAAAGATATTTTATGCAGGGAAATCAACCAATTATGTAGTGGATTGGATAAGCGATTGGATTCTGGAGGAGTATTTCCCATAATTGCCTCAATCCAAAAAAATATTGATTTCCCATTTCCTGGAATCCAAATCAGCTTAGACTTAATCAAAGGAAAAAAAGCCAATATTAAATGCCATATGTGGGAGCTACCTTTCTTATGATGGATATAATGAATACTAGATTCTCTCGCACCATTCAGATATTTTTAATGAAGCACCTATTTCCACCAACCATTATTCCATGCGATTAGTTGCAAAACTAGGTTTTCCCCAAAGGGTTATATTCATTAGAAGGAGGTCTCTTATTCTAGACCCCTGCATGCCTTTTGGAAGCATAACCACCTTCCAATTCACCAAATTAAACATTTTAGTTTTGTCTTGCCTCCTTGTTAGAGAAACCGACTAAGTTCTTAAGCCATTTGTTGTCTGACTAAGATGGGGGCCAACATAGGTGAGAATTAGAATATAGGAAGGGCTAAAAGGACATATTGAACTAGAATTAATCTTCCACCCAAATTTAGCCAATGAGCCCCCCATTGTTCAAATTTGGATTTAAATTTAAAAATAACATTACCCTGAGAAGTATGAGAGAATGTTTTGAGACATATGGGCAAGCCCAAATATCTAAAATTGGTCCACGCATCCCTTCCTACTATCCCCAAAATTCTTAATATCCTTCCATGAAATAGTTTGTTGATATTCCAAGAATACCGATGACTTTACCCTCATTTATCAATGCTATCGAGACTTTAACAAAATCATCTGAACCATATTTGAAGCCCTGCAATATAATGCAAGAGGAAACACCAAGAAGGACCGTGTCATTAAAAAATTGGGCATGATTTATGCTTTGTATACCTTTTGAGAAGTATATTCCAAGGAGGGAGTGACGTCTTCATTAAAATTCCAACTTCCCACTCAAGGGATTCAACCATGGGAATTTAAATAATTGGGGAGAGGGAGCACCCATGCTTTAGGCCCCTCGAAGCTTTAAAGAAACCAAACAGATCCATTAATAAGAGGGGAAATCCAAGGCCCAAAATACAAGCGTTGATCCAAGAAAAAAAATAAAAATAAAAAAAAAATAAAAAAGAAGAAGAAGAAGAGAACCCCGTTTTTCTTAAAATAGCAAAGATAAAAGAATGACACACATAATCAAAGGCATTGGCCATATCTAACTTTATGAACATCTCTTTGTCTCCTTTGTGCTTGTTGGAGTGTATGGTTTCCTATACTAAAACAAAGTTGTCCATAATGCCTCTGATTAACGAACCCTCCTTGATTTTCATAGATCAGAATAGGAAGAAGAGGCACAAGTCTTTGAGAATTCATCTTTGCAATAATGTTATATGAGAAATTACAAAGAGAAATAGGTTTGAAGCGAGAGAAAGAAGAGGGCCTTACATCTTTATGAGCCAAATCAAGGAGGAATAAATTGAGAGTGCCCCCCATTTGGTCATATTTTTGGATGAAGTCCACCATTTTGATCATATCATATTTAATTGTATTCCAAACTTTTGATAAAAGTGTCCCATGAATCCATGGAGACAAGGTGCTTTATCCATATTGAAGGACCTAACCACCTTTCGAAATTCTTCTTTTGTGATAGGGAGCAAAAGCTTGGCATTCAATTTTGAAACTAGCAAAGGAATATAGCCCAAAAAATCTTCCACTAAATCTGTAGGAGTGTCTCCATATTCTTAATATAAGGACTCAAAATGATGAAAATTGACATTCTTTGTTCTATCTAGATCTGAAATAATCTCTCCTTTAAGCTCCATATGCTTGATTCTATTTTTCCATGCCCTTAATTTTTATTGTTTGTGAAAGAAACTAGTACTTTTAGCTCTAGATTTCAACCACAAATTTCTTGATTTCAGTCACCATATCTCATCTTCTTCCTTTAATTTCCTATGCATTTCTTCAATATATTTTCACTCTTTAGCAAGAAAATCCTTAGTGACCATAACCTCTTCTATTTCCAATAGGTTTCCCTCCCTGCAGATTGGATTTCATCTACCCCGCTTTCCTTTTCTAATAATTGGAGCTTTCCTTATCCCACATTTTATTTCCTCTTTTAAGCCCTTGATTTTCTACTCCCATATGAATTTATGAGAACTAATAACCCACATCAACCATCCCTAATGCACTAATGGCTTGAAATCCTCATCATTCATCCATAGAGGGTTAAAAAGGAATGGATGGGACCCTTTAAATCTTTCAATTCTAGAAGAAGCTTGAGAGGGTGATGGTCAAAACCACCCCAAACCAAATGAAAGGAAGAGATAATTTTTTTGAACCAAAAGACCGCTATGTACTAGGAATTGATCCAATCTTGTAGTAATGTGTCCAGGGCCAACCCTTTGTTGATCCAAGTAAATTTGGAGAGTTTAGGCTTGATATTGACCAGGTCCACCTGGGAAATCAAATCCTCCATATTTTTTTGAAACTGATCTCTTACAATATTTCCACCATTCTTACCCCATTAGTGAATTTTAACCTTAAAGTCCCCTCCTAAAATGTAGTTGGATTTGAGAAGGTTCTCCCTTTGTTTTAACAAAGAATTCCAACATTCTACCTTTTCATGATACATGTTTGGCATGTAAATGTTTACTATGTCGCAAATTTTCTTGTAAAGGAGATGAATCAATCTAGTGATCATCCAATACTGAGATTGTTATTTTTGTAGAATATTGAAGGAGGATGCCCATAGAGTGCAAGCTCCAACCCAAGCGCCCCTTGAACTTACCACCACTACTTTACTCCCTTTTCAAATTGTTCTACGTTTTGCTCGAGCTTCACGCTCCATTAATTTCATCTCCTGGAGGAGGAGGACATGGGAATTATTTGATCTACTTAATATTTTTATTCCAAATTCCCTTTTTTCATTGGCCATCCCACTACAATTATAGTAGATGATATTCATTATTTTCTATAAGCTTCATAGCGCCCACCATGATGACAACTAGAAGAACTAGAATTCTTTTGATTTTAGGGAGTTTGAAGGAAGGAACATTAATCTCTGATTTATTTTGCTTATCTTATCCCTTTTTTCATGAGATGAATGTAGCTCTCGATTATATTTTTTTCCCACTTTCCTTGGAGATTTCAGGGGACCAAAACTCCTTTACATTTCATTTTCCAATTTGTCATTAACTAAGATAAATAAATTGAGGTGAGTTTTCTCTGCTTGTGGAGATTCAAAATATTCCTCCTTTTCAAAACCCACATATTTTGTTGAGACATTTCGCACAAGGTCATCTTCTAATTTTGGAAATTTATTCCCATCATAGGATTCACCATCTCCCTTTTCTGCTTGAGTTTTCCACCTCAATCAAATATAAGAGAACCCATCACACCATGGCTATCCTGAAATGGCAAGGCAGGGCTGAAGAACACTATACTTGGAAAAACCCATGCCAATGACAATAAGAGAACCAAAAACACACATGAATGTACCATGCATGCCAAGTCTAGCAAGGAAATCACACATGTAATTCGATACCTACAAATAATCTCGTTGTAGCTACTTTTTCATGCTCTTCCTTGCTTGATCTTTGCTTCCCTTTTCCTTCGCTGTCCTTCCTTTGATTTCCTTGATCCAATGCTGAAGTGCTCCAAGAAAGCTCTAAGTGTTCAAGAGTGTGAAAGGAAGATAAGAGAGAGGGAGAGCTCCAAAACTAAACTGACAGAAGGTACCCACTGATCCTCATAAACCTTTTTATTAATGAGGCCTCTATTTTCTTCATTTTCCATTATTTTCCTTCATCTTCCTCCTCACATGCAACCTGTGACCTTTCATCTTCCTTTTCTCCTAATTTCCATTATTTTCATAAATAAATTTCCAAAAATGCCATTTTCCTTTCCAAAGCCTTTTCCAATTTCCTTAGCCATAATAAACCAAATGAACATCCACACTAGGGTGTTTTTCCCAACATTCGGCTTAGAATAAGTGTCATGTGACCATGGTTATTATTTTTCCTTTATTAACTTTATTTACATGGAATTTTGACCAGGGCTATTACAGAACCCTCCCCCTTGAGGGAACACCGTCCTCGATGTTCAATGACACCTACAACCAACAAGATTGCTAAAAGTAAAACATAATGCCCATCGCGCTTTATAACTTAGCTCGATGCAATATATACAATGATCAATCTGCTGAGAAGCAAAACAACATGACAACATAACAACCATAATGACATGACACCCATACTAGTTATTGGAGCTTTATAACACAACTCATGGCGGTATTTACATCCATATACATATGTACGTATACCAAAACATCACACCAAAACATATACCAAAAACATTCACTCAACCAACGAACAGAGAAAGCTAGATAGCCCAAATCTAATATGTCATCTCCCATGTAGCTTCATCAGGACCAAAGTTATTCCACTGCACTTTAACCTGCTCGATTGCTCGGTTTCGGAGCATGAGAATCTTTCTCTACAAATACACTGAGGTTATTGATGGAATTCCCCTTCTGGTTCCACATGCAATACATTATAGTCAATCAAATGATCAACAGCTTTAACATGTTCTTAAGTAATGACACATGGAAAACATCATGGTCTTTCACTATCGGAGGCAATGCAAGTCGATAGGCTACTGATCCAATCCTCTCAAGAATCTTGAAAGGTCCACAAAATTGAGGTGCCAGCTTGCAACATGATCCAATCCTCAAGCAGATCTTCTTGGGCTTGATGCACAAGTACACCTGTTCTCCAACCTGAAAATCCTTAGACACCTTGTTTTGATTTGCATAATTTTTTTTCTATCATGTGCTGCCTTTAGATTCTTCTTGATTACCTACATTTCCTGTTCCATTCCTGCCAACATATTTGGTCCTATCAACACCTTGTTCATCGGATCACTCCAATTGATGGGAGTATTAAAACTATACCCATAGAGAGCCTCAAACAGACTCATCCTCAATGGCTCGTGATAACCATTATTGTAAGCGAACTCAACCAACAGAAGGTAATTATCCCACCTCCTTTGCTGATGCATCACATACATCCTCAGCATGTCCTTCGATATCCTGTTGACCCGGCTCTCTTTATATCCATCTGTTTGTGGATGATAAGTTGTGTTGAAGGCCAAATTTGTCCCCAAACCTGCAAACAACTCCTTCCAAAACTTGAAAGTGAACTTAGCATCCCTGTTAGACACAAGCTTCCGTGGAACACCATGTAACCTCGCCACATCACTGATGAAGACCTATGATACATCATAATTTGAATACGTAGACTTCATTGTAATGAAGTGTGCTACCTTGGTCAACCTTTCCACCACAACCATGATGGAATCATGTTGTCTAAATGTCCTTAGTAAACCTCTGATGAAATACATGGAAATGGCCTCTCACTTCCACTCTGGAATTGGAAACAGTTGTAGAAATCCACCTGGATGCTTACAATTTGCCTTCACTTGCTGTTAGTCCAAACATCCAGCCACAAAATCTGCCACGCCCTTCTTTAGATTCGACCAATGATAAAAACCTCTTTACTACTACTAATGTATTATGGTATCTTGGGTGACCTAAATACGGATTTGCATGAAACTCTCACAAGATAGTATTCTTAAGCTCATTGTTGTCTAAAACATATATTTTGTCCCTAAATCCAATCAAACCATTTGTTGTAAGACGATAGTCCATATTCTGATCACATGTTCCGTGTTGTAACTTGTGCATAAGTTCTTGATCCGGGTCTGTCAGCTACCGGATTTACCCATGAGATTTTACTTATGTGATGTGGTTAGAATTGCATTGAAAAGATCATTAAAAGAACACATACGCATGTTGTAAGCAAGAGGAAACAAGACAACAATTAGCAACATAAGAACACGAGACGTTGATAACGGAGTTCACCCAGTGTGGGCTACGTCTCCAGGCCTGGTGTCAATATGGGGTAGGTCGTTTCATATAGTGCTGGAAATGGTGATGATGTACATGGACTATGTTTTCTGTCATACAAGGATATGTGCCCTAAACATGAGTGGCTTGTCTCTCCACAAGGCGTTTCACTACAAGAACTCTCACTCACAATAGACCTCTTATAAGCATGACATAATCTCACACAAGGTGACGATGAGGATCCCTTCAACAAGGTTACATAGGAATCATAACAATCCATGGCGAATACATCTCACTTGAAGTAGAAACATAGATCCCACAACATACATCAAGCAAGGATCTAAACAACATATTACATCTCACAACAAATGACAAAAGATGCACATGAAATCAATACTACATATACCTCAACCCCTAAAGTTGGCTGAAGAAGTGGATGCTCAGCTACTGAATCTGGTTGCACCATCGAATTCGTGGTGTCGAGAGGCATAAAACTGACTGTCCACACTTGGGAATCTGAGACTGTCACTCCAATCTAGAAAATGGCTGAAAAATGGGAAGCTCTACTACTGAAATGGACATCACCATTGGATTCCTATCACCGAGAGGTCTAAAATCGACATAAAATTTGTCAAATTCTGACTCCGACAGAGTGTCATTCGCACCATTGGAATCGAGGCGACAAGCACTACAATCTTGTCCTGGTTCGAAAGCATTCTAACGACTTTGAATTTTGACCATTTCTGAGCCCTCTTGGTCTCTTAAGGGTGTCTTGAGCCATCTGGATCAACTCTTTATACCTATCATCCTGTTGCCCTGCCTGTAAGATCTGATCATGTAATTTTTTCCCATACGAGCTCATAAATGCTACATGATTCACCTGAATTCTCTTGCTAAGAGCATTTGCAACCCTATTCTCTTTACCCTTGATGTACCTGATCTCAAAGTTGAACTCACTGATCGTGGCCAACCATATAGATTGTCTGACATTCAGATTTGATTGGTCAAATAGATACCTCAATCCACCGTGATCACTCATCAATACAAACCTCTTTCTAAGAAGATAATGCCTCCACATCTTCAATGCATGGATGATCGCTACCAACTCGAGATCATGTGTAGGATAATTTTTCTCGTGCTAATTAAATTTCCATGACTCATATCATACTACATCTCCTTCCTGCATAAGGACTACACTGAGTCCTCCCTTACAAGCATTTGTGCACACCACAAACTCTTTGTCCGGATTTGTTGTCTTTAACACTGGAGAATTTCTCAATAATTGCTTCAACTGTTCAAAACTTGTTGCACATTCCTCTGTCCATTCAAATTTCTTACCTTGCCTCTACAGAGACGTAATATGATATGCAATCCGAGAGAATTTCTTGATTAACCTCCTATAATAACATGCTAGCCCCATAAATGATCTTAACTCATCCACATTTATAGGATCTACCCACTCCATGATAGCCCTTATCTTTTCTCAATCCACTACTATACCTTCCTTGGAAACAACATGTCCCAAGTAATGTACCTCTACCTGCAAGAAACCACATTTACTGAGCTTAGCATACAAATGTTGTTGTCTTAAAAATCTTAATATTGTTGCTAAGTGTTCAACACACTCTTCCTCATTCTTAGAATATATCAAGATGTCATCAATGAATACAATAGCAAACTTGTCCAGATAAGCACGCAACACACTATTCATCAAACACATAAAATTAGCTGGAGCATTAGTCAAACCAAATGGAACTACAACAAACTTATAATGTTTGTACCTACTATGGAAATTTGACTTGTAAATGTCCTCTTCCTTAATGCATACCTGATGATGTCATGATCTCAATTAAATCTTTGAGAACATTGTTTCTCCCTTCAAATGATCAAACAAGTCATCAATCCTCGATTATGGGTACCTATTCTTGATGGTTACCTTGTTCAACTGCCTATAATCAATGCATAACCTAAGAGTACCATCCTTCTTCTTCACAAACAACATTGGTGAACCCCACGGTGATACACTTGGTCTAATGTATCCCTTGTCAAACCTTTCCTTCAATTGCAACTTCAATTCTACCAACTCCGTAGTGCTCATCTTCTATGATGCCTTCGATGTTGATGCTGCCCATGGTCCCAACTCAATAGAAAATTCTACTTCTCTATGAGGCGGAAAATCTGAAATCTTTATTGGAAACATATCTTGAAACTGTTGTAAGATCGGGTACATGTTTAATATCTCCACATCCTCATTCTCCTTACCTTTATCACTAGAAATATGCATTGCAAATAACACACACTCTTTTCTATGACTACGCTTTTCCTACATAGTGGTCACCATTCTAATTGATGTTGCCTTCTTCTTACCTTGCAAGACTTTTTGTTCTCCATTGTCATCCAAACACTCAATAAATTTGTCATTACAATCCACCTTGTTCTTGTGAATATACAACCAGTCCATACCCAAAAACATACTATATGATCCCAACGACAATACATTCAAATGCGTTGATGTAGGCATGCCATTCAACTCAAATGCACATGCTCTTACCCAATGATGAACTCTCTTCTTTGTACCAGTAGCCAACTGCACTAACCAAGATTTTGCATGCAATTCTTTATTCAAACCACACGTATCCACCAAGTCAGGGTTAACATAACTATAATTAGATCCAGGGTCAATCAAAATAGAAAAGTATTGATCACAAAGCTTATTGTTCATCTCAATGATAGATTCCTGGTGATCTGCTTTCCTATTATCCAATGTCGCATAGATATGAGGAATGCACTGCCCAACACCCCCAACAGTCTATCCTCCTATGCGCTGTAAATATGAGGCCTACCACCCTGATTCTGCGGACAATCCCTCTTAAGATGCTCCTTACCACATGTCCAACACTACAACCATCCTGTACCATCACCTCTATTCTGCTGCCCTCCAGACTGTGACCCATGTCCTTATTTAACTACGTTGAACTTCTTATAAGGTGCAACATTTTCTTTCTCTTTTGCATTTTGAGGCCTTATTATTTTTCGTTTCCATTTACCTTTAGCTTTATCTTTCCCTTCCCAACCTTACTGAGATTCTGTCTTATGCTTTCAATTCTCATAACAGTGCTTTGGTTTCCAAATAACTTCCTGAAGTGATGGAGGCTCATCATACTCAATCCAATCTCTAAATTCTAATGGCAATCCACTACCAAATCTCTGAACTTTAGCTTTCTCGTCCTTAATATCTGATACATACCTCAATAACTCCATAAAATTGGCCGTATACTCCTCATTTGTCATCGATCCCATTTTCAGCTCATAGAATTCCTTGGATTTGCTATCGTAGTACCTCTCTAACAAATATTTCTTCCTGAAAAGTCTCTTGAATTCATGCCAACTCAAGTATTTTGTTATGATGTCTCTGACCCGCTTCACATCTTCCCACCATATGTCTGCTTTCCATTTGAGGCTGAAGATATCTATTATGGCATTCATGTTCTTTGTGTACTCATGCAACTCAAAAAAAAACTTCATCCTAAGTAACCATGCCTCTGCATATTCTCGCTTCTTCAAATATCCATTAAATGTAGGTGGCTTTGCTTTCTTGAACTCCTCTGCAAAACATCCCCTGTCACTCCTCCTGTAAGGATGATAACGATGACAATCAAAGTGTTTGTAAGAACCAAAACTAAAATAGAACATGTGTCAATGATCTCTCCTATTCGAAGTATCTAAAAGTCTGCCATCTTTGATCGTGTCATCCCTATCTGACCTATGTACACCATGAGATCTATTCCCATATGCCCCATTAGTCCTATCCTCCTACCCATGGATTATCTGAAGTGGCCCCTGCCTCTGCAATTCTAACAAACTTTGAAGGATTACTGCATTTACTTCTGCTTGTTTCTCCTGTGACTGAATGATCTTTTCATTATCTACTTTGCGACTTCTTATTCCTACCTTCAAAATTCTCAATGTGTTTGCTAAGTCAGAGGAGTGCCCACCACCACATTGCTCATCTGATCCATAGGGAGAATCATGTGAACTATATTCTACCATCTTGCTAGTTGTCTTTGATTTATTTCTCGCAAGTACACCATGTCCACTAAAACCAAAACATAACATAATCAACATACCTCAATATAGTTCAGAGGAGGATGTCTCATCTGCAAGATCAACCAGATTAGTACAATACATATATAATCAAAATCATAACAACATATAAAAATCATTTCAACCATTATCCAGTTATCAATGCATGACCATATCGACCACACACCATAACCTCATGCACGAAAACTATCACCATGTAAATGTATACATAACAACATATAAACATTGACATGCATAACCAATATATACTCATGATAAACAATTTTTGAAGACTGAATTGGATGATTGTTGCCAGCTCGAGATCATGCGTTGGATAATTTTGCTTGTGCTCATTCAGTTTCCATGACTCATAGCATACTACCTATCCTTCCTGCATAAGGACTCAACCGAGTACTATCTTACAAGAATTTTTACACACCACAAAATCTTTGTCTATATCTGCTATCTTTAGCACTGGAGCATTTGTCAACAATTGCTTCAACTATTAAAAACTTGTTGCACATTCCTCTATCCATTCAAATTGCTTACCTTTCCTTTGCAGTGACGTAATAGGATATGCAATCCAAGATAATTTCCTCATGAACCTCTTATAATAACTTGCTAGCCCCATAAATGATCTTAACTCATCCACATTTGCAGGAGATTCCCACTCCATGATAACCATTATCTTTTGTAAATCCACTAATATAGCTTCCTTGGAAACAACATGTCTCAAGTATTCTAAATCTACCTGAAAGAAACCACATTTACTGAGCTTAGCATACAAATGATGTTGTCTCAAAAATCACAATATTGCTGCCAAGTGTTCGACGCACTCTTCCTCATTCTTAGAATATATCAAGATGTCATCAATGAATAAAATAGCAAACTTATCCAGATAAGGACACACCACACTATTCATCACACATAAAAGTAGTTGGAGCATTAGTCAAACCAAATGGAACTATAATAAACTCATAATGTCTGTACCTGGTCTGGAAAGTTGTCTCGTAAATTTCCTCTTCTTTAATGTGTACCTGATGATATCCCGATATCAAGTCACCTTGTTGCTGTCATATGACCCGAGCCCCAGGACCACGGGCCAAAAGAAAGGGGACTTATCGTTTTTGTTTCGGGCGCTATATTCGCCGTCCGATCTAATCAAATCAACGGAGCGGACACCTACTTATGGCGGCCCCCACATATGTACCCCGCACGCAATAAACCGGTGGTATTACCCCGCACCACCCTCGTCGGCACGGCATTATTCATCGCGGGGGCAGCGATCCCACAGAGAAATCGCCGCGTGTCCTTGGTACGGGTCGCAAAACTGCTTTCCCCCCGCGCGTTAAAGCCTGAATGATCGCCGGGCAGCGGAATTCATTGGAGCCGTTGGATCTACCGAGCCTGATCTGACGGTGGATTTTCTCCGGAGTTGCTCGCCTGTTATTTCGTCTCCGCCACGTTCTATGGCCCGCCAACGTGTTGTTCTCACCCACTCCCGCTCGTTGACTTCGCCACGTCATACTCCCACTTGTCCCTTGTGCGCCTATGTGTTTCGCTCTCGTACATCCATAATATTTCTCTGTATCCCAATATATATATATATATATATATATATATATATATATATATATATATATATATATATATATACACATACGTGTCTTTTTATATATTTTATTCGTATTTGCCGCTATTCTTTCCTCACGTTCGGTATGTCACCTAGTCCATTCGTAAAAACCTCGGTGTTTTCTTCCCGCCACCACAGCGTTCCGTCTTCGGTCTGTGTCACATCATCACCTCCATCTCCACCTCCATCATCCCCTTCATCGTGTCGGTTTTTCTAATATTTGAGGTTTTGCGGTTTTGATATAACAAAGAGGTATTTTTTAATTAGCCACCCATTGTCACAAAGAAGTCACAAAGGTTTGGAGCCCATGAAAGATAATGTTACGTGGATGAAATTTAATGAAGAAACGGAAGGCGAAGGTAGGTGCATGAAGTGACCGCCATTAAAGAAGATTAAGGTATGGAGCTACAAAACCCTCCAGAGACATCCGCCCCGCACTCAAGATCCAGAATTCAAACCCGAAATCAAGGGCTCAGAGTACAGTACAGGAATGCAGATTATCTCAAGTCTCTCACGGCAGCAGATTTTCCCTCAGCTGAAGGCATCACACTGTATATATTTTATTATTTCTGTCTTGTATACAAGGAGATTTTTATCTCCCAACATTTATTTCTTCAGACAAATTGTTAGGTATTCATTTATAGTCAGTCATTCATAGAGAAGGCGCAAATGTTTTCCGCCATTTTATTGAAACCAAGTCATTAATTGTACCTCATCCCCCTCCTCCTCCAGAAGTTTCTATCTTCTCTTTAAATACTGGGAAATAAGACATTGGAAGGGTTCCAGATTTCAATCAGCAAACTGTGCAGCGAGAAGACTTCTGTATACATTTTGTAATATTTCTGTATGAAGCTTCAGAGCCCGTAGGGTCTCAGTGAGGAGGGGTTATGACTGTATTGAGGATTCTGGTCTTTGGTATATCATAGTATGTAATTTCTCTTACGTGTTAATACATTATCTTATTTCATGCTATTTATCTTCTTGTATCATGTTCTAGAATGCGAGTGGCTCACTAGTTTGCAGTAAGGATTCATCTTAAGTGGTGCCCTTTCTGGGATTAGTCAAGCGCTTTAAATAGGCCTAGTCATGATATACTGTTTCATGTTCACTCTTTCCATATTTTTTGCTATATTAGTTGCTTGAGGAGGGTGCTTTTAAAACGCCATTGTCATATAAGGATTCGTAAATTGGTGCGCCCTTATATGGTTCTGTTGTGTATCTGAGTATCAGTCTCATGCCAGCTAATATCCTCTTATGTTTCCTCACTGCACTCACTTCCTGATATCTGATTTCTGTGATATATTATTTGAATCGGCCCTCTTTACAGTAAGCGGTCTCTTAACTGTCTGATGCCTTTGTATTGGAGTTTTACATGATGTTCCTACACTATTCTTATCTTTGTATCAGCTTCTGAGAGAGATTGGTCCCATTCTAATCTAATTTCCTTGTTCAAAACAAGAGATAGTAAGTGAGTTCTTGGACTGACAACCCAAACTATAAAGGGCTCCTTGCTATATTAAGATGTCCTAGGCACTGGTCTATGGCAACTCTAGGCTGTCTCTAGGAGGGTGACAAAATCATCCACAACATCTTTCTGGCGTCATTGCCGGGGAACGAATTCAAGAATATCTGTTTCCCTGGGTTCGACATCTCATATTCACTCTCTAATCAGGTGAGCACAGAGAGGTGAAGAGTTGTAGATTTCTCACCTTGGCGACTCCGCTGGTCTTTATTTGATAAATTTTATTGGAAGTCCTGGCTTCCCGGAAGCCCCATTTGAGGTCAGATACCTCACAGCCGAAAACACCCGTGTCTGACCCAGAGAAGATCATTCACAGAAGAGTTTGGAAAGAGAAGAAGCCAACTTGTGTTGAAAATCCTGAATATTCTGTTGAAGATTATCCTTCTTCTTCTCAAGAAATCTCAGTAGAAAATCCCGACTCCACTGGTCTTTATTTGTTAAATCTATTTGCAGTCCCGACTCTACTGGGAAGAAACAATAGCCTTGATTTGGAAAATCATTGTGGTGGACAGTAAGATCTTAAACCATCCACCTGGCGACTCCACAGTTCTTGAATAATTAAAAGACCCCACTGGTGGAAGACTCTGAGTAGCTTGCAAAATGCATCCGAATTTTATAGCAGAGTGCAGAGATGAAATGTCACGTGGCTTAGCAAAAACAAAATGGAGGTAAGGACCTTTCTTCCACGGGTCTGCCTATCTTCTGCTGCCGCATGACCTTGAAAATCCTTCTAGGTGATGATTGAAGATATAAGGAAAATTTGGAATCAAAACAAATCTAAGAACAAACCCAAAACGTGAATAATAGACGGGAACATGTATGACTACCTCCCTTTAAAACCTATGGAAGATGAGGAAGAAAGTGATCAGAAACCGTCTGATTGCTTACCTACATCTTGTATTATGCTGATCAGAGAGTATCACGATCTAATAGCAATGGAAAATAGGGAGCGCTACCTCGAAGAAGCAAAAGACCACATAGAAGAGGTAGAATCCGATGTAAAAGAAGAGCCTCAAGAGAACATCCCGCCTCCCAATCAGCTAGTACAAGAAAAGGAGAGCTGCTGCTCTTCTGCACAAAGGAACACAAAGCAATCATCCCCTGTGACAGAAGATGAGGTTGATCAGAAATTAAATCAGCAGTTCACCTCAGAAGTCTTTTACAGAACAGATTCCCTTGCTCACTCGTCCATTGAGTTTGATAATTCGGATCCAGAAAGCTCCTCTGAGAATCAAAATGAAGAAGGACCTGCTGAGAATCCAACAGGTTTGATTGGTGACATTGCTTATGACTGCGACTTTCCTAGTTATGATTTATTTGATGATGATTGTTTCCAGAGAGAAGCTGAGTCTGTAGAACCATCATTAGTAGACCCATGGGAGGAAAGTCAGGGCCAACAATCTCAGAATAGTAATGAAACCAGTCAGCCCATCTATGATACGGATGAGGAGAGCCATGATAGTATAATAGCAGATGAAGATTCCTTGGATCCTCATTTTTCTTTAACACAGACCATCAGCGAGACTGGAAGCCAGCAGCTTTCCTTTTCAAGAAAGGAGGAAGGAAACTCGGGGGAAGACTTTAATCCGTGGAACGAAGAAATCAGGCTGCTAGAGATTTTATTGAAAAAACATGATTCAATACAAGGAAAAGAGGAGGAGAGCAAAGGAGAGATTCTTGAGTGAGATGAAAACAGCGAGCTTTCTCTTGAAAAAGAGGAAATAATGGAGCAAGCCCCTGCTCAAGAATTCAAGGACCTTTTCACAGAGCTCAGCGCATCAGAGCAAAATATACCAGAGTTCCAAAAGGACTCAGCTCCAATATATGATGAGTCCCCCAGTTCAGAAAAGGAAGAAAACCAAGAAGCCACCATTTCTCAAGAGAATTTCCTTCTCCATCCAGTGGAAAAAGAAGAAATCCCGGTTAAAGCCTCCCTGCCAGATATTCTTAATCAGGTATCATCTCGTGGTCCTTATGTGCATTTCTTGCAAATATTTGAAGAAGGATCAAGGGTCTTTCCTAGCAGCATGTTGCCAGCAGAAGGAAGATTTTTTGAAGATGCTATTGTGGAACAAAAAAAAGAGATCCCACTGCCTTTCAAAATACAAGAAGAAGGTGATCAGGCTTTCGAGAGCCATATTGAAGATGCAATGGAAAATGCAAAAATCAAAGCTGCCCAGGATGAAGACAGCAGTAAGCAAAGTAAGTCCCGGATAAAAGAAAGGCTGGACATAGAAATTGACAGCCTCAGAAGACTAATGACGAAGATGCCTCGGAAAAAGCAGATGACAGCAAGAAAGCAAAGAAAGTCAGGTAATGGAAAAACAAGAACAGAATGTGAAAGCATAACTGGAAGAAAATTGCAGAATAAAATAGGGAAACATGGAGGGGTACAACTGAAAAATAATGCAACTAATGGACACCAGCAAAGCAGAGTATGGGACCCGGGAGGCCAAGACAGCCTGGTGTATTATATTGTACACTAGTTTTCTTTTTTTTTCATCATTCTTTGAATAATGTAAATAAGCCGACGAGTCATGAAGAAAAGGATGTCGGCAATCACTTGAAGTAAGAGCGCAGGGGAATTGAAAAATAAGATGAAATATTTAATGGTCTGCGTGTTCTTGACATGCCCGAGGACGACCATGCTGTCCCCAGATGGAGCCGATGTTGTACATATTTCCTCCTTCATTTAAATCTTGGTCACCGGTTCCGTTCAAATCTGTTTTCAATATATTTTGTGGACAAAACCTCCGTGCCGCTCCGAAATTACTCTGTCCAAATGATCAAAACCCGCAATTTAAATATATCGGGAAGAAGCCCCAAGTCTTAAGCCCCTCACCTTGTTGCTGTCATATGACCCGAGCCCCAGGACCACGGGCCAAAAGAAAGGGGACTTATCGTTTTTGTTTTGGGCGCTATATCCGCCGTCCGATCTAATCAAATCAACGGAGTGGACACCTACTTATGGCGGCCCCCACATATGTACCCCGCACGCAATAAACCGGTGGTATTACCCCGCACCACCCTCGTCGGCACGACGGTATTCATCGCGGGGGCAGCGATCCCACAGAGAAATCGCTGCGTGTCCTTGGTACGGGTCGCAAAACTGCTTTCCCCCCGCGCGTTAAAGCCTGAACGATCGCCGGGCAGCGGAATTCATTGGAGCCGTTGGATCTACCGAGCCTGATCTGACGGTGGATTTTCTTCGGAGTTGCTCGCCTGTTATTTCGTCTCCGCCACGTTCTATGGCCCGCCAACGTGTTGTTCTCACCCACTCCCGCTCGTTGACTTCGCCACGTCATACTCCCACTTGTCCCTTGTGCGCCTATGTGTTTCGCTCTCGTACATCCATAATATTTCTCCGCGCCAATATATATATATATACACATACGTGTGTTTTTATATGTTTTATTCGTATTTGCCGCTATTCTTTCCTCACGTTCAGACTGTGTCACACTTCGTCCATTCGTAAAAACCTCAATTGTTTTTCTTCCGCCACCCTGAGCGTTCCCGTCTTCAGTCTGTGTCCACATCATCACCTCCATCTCCACCTCCATCATCCCCGCCTTCATCTGTGTCGGTTTTTCTAATATTTTGAGGGTTTTGCAGGTTTTGATATAACAAAGAGGTATTTTTAATTCGCTGTCGTTGTCACAAAGGTTTGGAGCCCATGAAAGATAATGTTCTGTGGATGAAATTTAATGAAGAAACGGAAGGGTAGGTGCATGAAGTGACCGCCATTAAAGAAGATTAAGGTATGGAGCTACAGAACCCTCCAGAGACATCCGCCCCGCACTCAAGATCCAGAATTCAAACCCGAAATCAAGGGCCGAGAGTACAGTACAGGAATGCAGATTATCTCCAGTCTCTTACGGCAATAGATTCTCCCTCGGCTACAGGCAACACGCTGTATATATTTTATTATTTGTGTCTTGTATATAAGGAGATTTTTATCTCCCAGCATTTATTTTTACAGACAGTCTGTAAAGTACAGTCATTTATAGTTAGTCATTCATGATGTAGGCGCGAATGTTTTCCGCCATTCTTATTCAATTTAGATCAATAAATGTAGGATACCTACCTCCTCCTCTAGAATTTTCGATCTATTCTATAAATACTCAGAAATAAGATATGGTAGGGGTTCCGGATTTCAATCAGCAAACTGTGCAGCGAGAAGACTTCTGTATACATTTTGTAATATTTCTGTATGAAGCTTCAAAGCCCGTAGGGTCTCAGTGAGGAGGGGTTATGACTGTATTGAGGATTATGGTCTTAGGTATATCATAGTATGTAATTTCTCTTACGTGTTAATACATTATCTTATTTCATGCTATTTATCTTCTTGTATCATGTTCTAGAATGCGAGTGGCTCACTAGTTTGCAGTAAGGATTCATCTTAAGTGGTGCCTTTGAAGTTAGTCGAGCGCTTTACTTGAGCCTAGTCTTGATATCTTGTTTCATATTCCTCTTTCCATATTTTCTGCTATAATAGTTGCTTGAGGAGGAGTGCTTTTAGACGCCATTTGTCATACTTGAGATTATTAATTGATAACCCTTATATGGTTACATTGTGTATACGGGTATCGGTCTCATGCCCATTATTATCCTCTTATGTTTCCTCTTTGCACTCACTTCCGATATAAATTTACGCGATATATTGTTTTACAGATAGAAGCTCTTTTCTGATGGCGGTCCTGTGTATATTAATTAGCCTTTGTATTTAGTTTCGCAGTGTTCCTACATTATTCTTATCCTTGTATTAGCTTCTGAGAGAGATTGGTCCCATTCAAATCTAATTTCCTTGTTCAAAACAAGAGATAGTAAGTGAGTTCTTGGACTGACAACCCAAACTATAAAGGGCTCCTTGCTATATTAAGATGTCCTAGGCACTGGTCTATGGCAACTCTAGGCTGTCTCTAGGAGGGTGACAAAATCATCCACAACAATAACCATGACCACCACCATGCATACACAACAAGCACATATATCACAAACATAAAGAACACATATGCAACCGACATGTATGCATGACCAACACATTTCCCATCTAGTCCAAGGGGTGAACCATGCTATGATACCACTCTGTAACACCATCCTTTCACATTTACCCAAGCTAACCGGGCCACTGGGGTAAACATGTGATGAGAGGCTACTATGATGTGATTCAACTTCCCATGTACAGTTAAGGAAGTGGAACCAACATAACAAAACCAGACTTACCTTCCACACATGCTACAAAACCTTTAGGAGCCAACCAACCCTTCCAGGTGGCCAACCCATGAGAAAACATGACATTTTACTGATATGGACCCTCAATTTCTCCCATGACAAGCCATGCATGCGTCTCAGGCCTTCCGATCGCTCCCAAAACAAGGCATGCCAACGACTCTGGACTTTTTTTCAGGCATTTCTGTGCTAGTGACCCCAAATTCTGAGACAGTTTTTCAGGGCTAAGTCTCAGGCCACTGCCCAGAACTTTGTGAAACTTCCAGAAATTAAAAATAACAATAAAACAAAGATACTAATGCAATCACTGATAGAAGTGATTGATCAGACCCCTACTAGCCATGATAAACATTTCGTCAAACAAGTCACAAATATGAAATCTACTGGTCATAACAACAAGTTTGAGCATAGGGGTCTCATACATAGATGAGATTCGTAAGGAAGCATTGTTGCCTTATCACAATAGCTGCATGATCATCTATTAGGACATACATTCATTTGCTAATCAAAACATGATGAGAGCCATACATAAAGTTTTTCATAAAACATACTCATGACCAACATATAAACAACATAAATAACAAGGATATAACAACCATGAAAACCTAATATAAAACAATGAATTTACACATAAAATATTAAGGAGAAGAAGCTCTCATTAATGAATGCAAAAGCCAACCAAGTATGAGACTTCCAGGAACCACCTGACCATAGATTGGTTGAACCAAATATTTCTTTCATCCAATCAACCCCGAGCCATATTCAAGCATGAATGTGGAACTCAAAACCAAACTAAACCAGGTTTCCTCAAGATTTACTGCAATCCCCACCGGATCAATAGGCCCTAACAAGCATGGATGCCACCAAATTTCTCCATTTACACCGTGAGGAATTTGCCTGCCTCCTAGTCTCTAGGATTTACTGTATATCCCGCCATTCACCGGTCGAGGATTCCTAGGCCTAATCGAGACTCCACCCTCCAAGATTTACCATATATCCCGCCATTCACCGGTCGAGGATTCCTAGGCCTGATCGAGGGCACACACTTATAGGCTTTATTGTATATCTCGACATTCACCAATCGAGGATTCCTAGGCTTACTGAGGCACACAAAATATTACTTTACCGCAACCCCACCTTCTCCGGTCTAGGGATTCCTAGACCACCTCACTCAATTTTGAAATCATCCGACAATCAAGCTCAACCAAATACAAGAGAACCCATCACACCATGGCTATCCATGAATGGAAAGGCAAGGCTGAAGAACACTTTCACACCTGGAAAAACCCATGTCAATGAAAATAAGAGAACCAAAAGCACACATGCATGCCAAGTCTAGCAAGTGAATCACACATGCAATTCGATACCTACAAATAATCTCGTTGTATTTGTTGAAAAGTGTAACTAGGGCGGTCTTCATGTTGACTATGTATTTATGTAAAGAAGAAGACAAAGATAATAAAATGTAATTTTTTTGTACTTGCTTCATGGGTTTCATGAGCAAGATTTATTATAGGTCTCTAGACTTCTTCTTGATGTGTAGTAGCGTTTGTCTTATGTTTATAAATGTAATCAAGAGTCATGTTTATGAAGTGTCTAGTTCGAAAATGTTCTCCAAGAACTTGTGGGAAAATAGCTGATAACAACCCTCATGAAGTCACCCTTAACGCTGAAGTATACAATTCTTCACATCGGCCTAAAATCTATGCTAAAATTCGGCTTACATGTCAGAGGTATGGTCGGCCTAAATTAAGTGAACGCACTATTATATATATACACATAATATGCAGATTTCTAGGTGTGGAAAAAGAGCAGAAGTTGCGGACTGTCATATAGAGAAAATGCGGATGTTATACAGGAAGTAAGTTGCGGATATCTAAGATCATAATGTGGATAAGGAACACCAGACAAGTTCTTATATTAAAATGTGAAGTGTAGAACCTAAAGTGGATAAGGAACAACAAATAGAAGAATTTGCGGACAAGTCTGAATCTGATACAGGAGGCATTATGGACAAGACTACAAGACAAAACTGTGGATATACTCTAAGATTACAGTCTGGATATAAGAGAGACTTAAGTGCGGAAATTCCTCAGGAAGGTTTTCAGATCCACCACAATTAATAAGTGCTGATAGTACAAAGAATTATGACATCATTTTGAATACAGACAGTCACAGACAGTTTGTAATAACAAGGGTACAATGAAGTTTAAGGAGCAGACCTAAGTTGTTGATATACATTGTTAAGCGCTGTGATAACCAGATAAAATCAGCAGAGGTTAAGAAAATCATCATAAAGAGAAGGGGCGGCAATAGTGAGGAAGGTAAATCTTTGATTTACCTTCCCACAGTTCAAACAATTCAAATTCAAGCATATACTAGAAGATTAAACTCTTGGAAGCATATCTAGGTCAGGGGTCTAAGTCTAGGTCATGGTACTTGTCATTTGAAGATCTATAAGAATAATTCTTTGCGGGTTTTCCTCTCCAAGAGGGAGAGGTTTCGCCCTGGCTCTAAGAGCCTAACTTGTGTGTCTTGTACATTTTGATATTTGGCTTGATGAAAGATTAACTAATTTAAAAGAAGAAGAAGACTTAAGTATCTCAAGTAAGGTCATAAGTAATTATCAAGAAGAGAATTTGTATTAACTTACAGCCTCCAAATTATCAACATGGTATCAGAGCTAAGGTGTTAGAAAGGGCATAGAGACACTCAAGGATCAGATTTAATGGATGGCATCAAAGCAAGGATTTGCTTAGAAGAAAGGTTAGACTTCCACAGTGAAAGAAATACGACAGTATTATAGAACCATCTTAAATGTGCTAGTATATCATTCAAAAGCTTCAAGGCAAGTTACCTATCATCCTTGATCTTTCAAGGAAGCAACAGAATATCATCATCAATCACCATTCAAAGGAAGCTCCAACCATCTTCAAAGTAAACAAGTTGGTAGAAGAAGAAAAGCATATACTCAAGTAAGTATATCTATGAATTTATATGAATCTATTAAAATGTCTCATTTGAAAAGAAAGAAACAAGTTGTTTGGGGTTTCGAGCTTTCCATAGAAGACAAGGACAATGATGTCATGCCAAATTCATGAAGGGAGATATAAGAGTCCAAAGGATTCTTATAGAATCCATAAAAGACTTTATCATCTCCGATGTAAAAAATCTAAAATCATCAAAAGGAGTATATAATAAATTAGTGGAGCTATTATATGTGATTAATACAGGAAAAACAATCTATATGATCAACTACAAGAACTAGGAGAAGACTATAGTGGTGCTAAAAGCTCTACGAGAAGAATGGGGAAAATTTCACTTCACAATTATACAGGAAGATAGAAGTCATACCATTCCACGATTTAGGGTCTATATGTAAATAGAGGAAACAAGATTGAAAGCCAAAGATGTTACAGGATCAAGTGAAGGAATCAAGCCTTTGCAGCCATGTCCAGGAAGAAAGGAAGATTCGGTAAGTTTTGGTCCTCAGAATAAAAGAAGAAATATGGACAAAGCACGATGCCTTGGATTTGATGAACTTAGGCATTAAAATAGAAATTGTCCTTAATCTAAAAAAGGACAAGAGAAATAGAAAAGAAGGTCTCTGAAATGAGGAAAGAGCCTGATAAGAAAGAAGAAGCAAGGGATCTCCACTATTATTAAGATCATCTTCTCTTTTAAGTGATTTCTGTTGGTTATATGATAGGAAGCAGCGTAGCATCCTGATGAAAGCATGGTAAGAGCTCCTGGTGAATCAACTCCGGGAAAACCTCTCTGATTACATCACTAATGGAAAGTAGTCATCAAGAGTAAGGGTCATCATGGAAACAGATTTCTGGGATATTGATGGAACATGCCAAGAGAATGAAGCTCTTCATTCTTGAGAAATTGCTACAGGATGACTCAAGGGAAAAAGGGTATGAGGTATGTATATATTTATATGCTAACGTTGGATGCGTGAAGTCATGTAATATGGTTGCAGATAATGAACTTATGTATTTAGAAGTATGATCTATGGAGGAGTATCTCTTAGTGCATGGACAGATGAAATCAACATAATATGTCATCATGGAATATGAGGTGGTTGTATATGAACGAGAAACTAGAAAGGTTGTAAGTTCATGGGAATGGAGAATTTGTAGAAAGGAAGAGATCATGAAATGCAACCATGTCAAGAGGTAGATATCATCTGGGAGCCCAGAAGATGTGACTCGGAGATCTCTTAGGAAGATATGTAGACTCTGACAGAAGTCTGGAAAATAAGAAGACCCTTGACAAAACATATCATTAGGAGATGTGTCAATCTGTATAAAGGATGTCGATGCCTACAGGAAGATGTCATGGTGAAAGATCATCACTAAGGTAACTTTTGTTCTAAAAGTTCATATGTATATGTTTATCTGGTGAATTTATGCAGGGCTGATAATCATAAGAAAGGATTCATGATCCTTGGGGATGATTCGAAGGAAAGCAGCATGGCATAACTATGGACCAGATGAGGAAGACTGATGAATCACTTTCTGATGACGGACATGACTCATGACTGAAAGTGATGGATGATCTGTGCTTTATGAAGCCAAGAGTTGAAGATTCCTCAATATCGAAATCCATGACATCGAGGAGAGGAACTCTTCATGAGTAGCTAGATTGCTGCTGCAGGACCTTGGTTGATGAGGAGCCTAGTTGTAAGTTTCTTGCTTGGAAGAAACTTGAAATATGCCCTTCTTGTGTTAAGAGGGAGTGACGTATGTGATTCTCTATTACATGTGTCATGCACTAGACCAGGACTAACAACCGTCAGTCTTAGTGAAGGCCATGTGAAGAGAATGGATAGACACATCATTATGGTCTTCACCTGGAAGACAAAATGGAGGATTGGGTAATCATCTGGCATTCGATATTATTTGAGAATGATATAGGGCATTCAAGATAAGAGTAGTCGTGGACCGATATTCTTTGAGGGTTGGCTACCCAAGAGAAGAATAGTCCAAGAAGGTCATACTCTAGGAACATTAGGTGGGGTATGTACCTTGGAGAGACAATGACTATGGTGTCTATTAGTCATGTGTCTCGACAACATTGTAGCCCATTGTCTCATTGAGAGATGGGGCTGCTAGTCAAGGCCTTGCACTAGGACAATGATAGTTGATATGATGCTATACAAATGTGATTACCAATCTGATTCTTCTTATGAGATTCTTCAGTTTGAAAGTGACCATGTACCTGTATGAATACCTCCCTAGTTAAGAGGGAGTGTTGAAAAGTGTAACTAGGTCGGTCTTCATGTTGACTATGTATTTATGCAAAGAAGAAGACAAAGATAATAAAATGTAATTTTGTTGTACTTGCTTCATGGGTTTCATGAGAAAGATTTATTATAGATCTCTAGACTTCTTCTTGATGTGCAGTAGGGTTTGTCTTATGTTTATAAATGTAATCAAGAGTCATGTTTATGAAGTGTCTAGTTTGAAAATGTTCTCCAAGACCTTGTGGGAAAATAGTTGATAATAGCCCTCATGAAGTCACCCTTAACGCTGAAGTATACAAGTCTTCACGTTGGCCTAAAATCTATGCTAAAAGTCGGCTTGCATGTCAGAGGTATGGTTGGCCTAAATTAAGTGAACGCACTCTTATATATATACACATAAGATGCGGATTTATAGGTGTGGGAAAAGAGCAGAAGTTGCGGACTGTCATATAGAGAAAATGCAGATGTTATACAGGAAGTAAGTTGCAGATATCTGAGATCATAATGTGGATAAGGAACAACGGACAAGTTCTGATATTAAAATGTGAAGTGCAAAACCTAAAGTGGATAAGGAACAACAAATAGAAGAATTTGTGGACAAGTCTGAATCTGATACAGGAGGCATTGCGGACAAGACTACAAGACAAAACTGTAGATATTTACTCTAAGATTATAGTCTAGATATAAGAGAGACTTAAGTGCGGAAATGCCTCAGGAAGGTTTGCAGATCCACCATAGTTAATAAGTGTTGACAATACAGAGAATTAAGACATCATTTTGAATACAGATAATCACAGACAATTTGCAATAACAAGGGTTCAGTGAAGTTTAAGGAGCAGACCTAAGTTGTTGATATACATTGTTAAGCACTGTGATAACCAGATAAAATCAGCAGAGGTTAAGACAGTCATCATAAAGAGAAGGGGCAACAATAGTGAGGAAGGTAAATCTTTGATTTACCTTCCCACAATTCAAACAATTCAAATTCAAGCATATACTAGAAGATTACGGTATTGGAAGAATATCTAGATCAGGGGTCTAAGTCTGGGTCATGGTACTTGTCATTTGAAGACCTATAAGAAGAATTCTTTACGGGTTTTCCTCTCTAAGAGGGAGAGGTTTTGCCCTGGCTCTAGGAGGCTAACTTTTGTGTCTTGTACATTTTGATAATTGACTTGATGAAAGATTAACTAATTTAAAAGAAGAAGAAGACTTAAGTATCTCAAGTAAGGTCACAAGTAATTATCAAGAAGAGAATTTGTATTAACCTACAACCCTCCAAATTCTCAATAGTAGCTGCTTGTTCCTGCTCTTCCTTGCTTGAACTTTGCTTCCCTTTGCCTTCTTTGTCCTTTCGTACTTTCCTTGATCCAATGCTGAAGTGCTCCAAGAAAACTCTAAGTGTCCAAGAGTGCGAGAGAGGGAGAAGAGAGAGAGAGGTCCAAATCTGAACTGAAAAAAGGTACCCACTGATCCTTAGAAACCTTTTTATTAATGAGGCCTCTATTTTCTTCATTTTCCATTATTTTCCTTCATTCCTCCTCACATGCAACCTGTGACCTTTCATCTTCATTTTCTCCTAATTTCCATTATTTTCATAAATAGATTGTCAAAAGTGCCATTTTGCCTTTCCAAATCCTTTGCCATTTCCTTTGTCAATTTCCTTATCCATAATAAACCAAATGAACACCCACACTAGGATGTTTTTCCCAACATTCCACTTGGAATAAGTGTAACGTGACCATGGTTATTATTTTTCTTGTATTATCTTTATTTACATGGAATTTTGACCATGGTTATTATAGGGGTGAGAAGGAGGTAGAGGGACTGATCCTTGCAACTATAGCCATTTTCAGAACCAAGAGTGAGCAGGCAAAATAACCTAGCAGAGTCCTAATATTTTTAATTTTTTAAATGTAATTATTATTATTATGCGTAAATTTCTTAATACATAATATGGAATTAATTTTTTTTTTTTGTTTTGTTTTTTTTTTTTTTAAATTGGAAAATTTGATCTCTAATGTTTAATAAATCTAAATTTGAGATAGATCTAAACTAATCCTATATTTTATAGGGAAATCATTCTATTCACAGGCACATAGCCAACATCAATATTTCTCATCATCATCATCATGTCACTCTCAGAATTAAACTTGGGTGAGGGAGATAACAACCATCTTGCCCAACCACCCTAGATAAACCAAGGACAAGACCACATCTATTTTAAATAGAGAGAAAATACTCTTCATATTCATATATATAAAATTATGATAAATATTTATATTTTTCAAAATATCATTTGAAAAATATTTTTGAAAATTTTAAATTTTAAAATTTGTTTATATATTGACCCGAGAAGGTATAGGGTAGATATGTAGGTGTCATGTAAGTATGTAAACAATTTTAAATGGTAGCTCAATTAAAAAATAATTAAAAGTTAAAAGTAATAAACAAAAATTTAAAAGTAATAAATACAAATTTAAAAGTAATATAAACAAGATCAGCCTAAACATTTAAATGTTGACTCAATCAATAATAAAAAATTAAAGTAATAAAAAAATAAAATTCAATTTGTTATATTTTGATTTTGTTACTAACTTGTGAATAACCTTTCTTATAACACCATGTGCCAATACCATGACTTATCAATACCACATGCCCAAAAACCATAACTTATTTCACAACCAAACTATTTTATAACAATATGACAAAATTCTTAGCAATGGATATTCACCCCCCACTTTACCCTAGATATTCTTAACTTGTAAATAGGCTTTGTTACAATACCATGGGCCAAAACAATGGCTTATCAATACATCATGCTAAAATATCTTATAACAAGATGACAATATTTTTAACCATGTATATTCACCCCCACTTTGTCATTGATATTATGAACTTGTGAATAGGGTTTGTTGCAATACCAAGGGTCAATACCATAGCTTATTAATATCACATGCCCAAAAACCATAACTTATTTCAAAATCAAATGACAATATGACAATATTTTTAACCATGTATATTCACCCCCACTTTGTCATTGATATTATGAACTTGTGAATAGGGTTTGTTGCAATACTAGGGGTCAATACCATAGCTTATTAATATCACATGCCCAAAAATCATAACTTATTTCAAAATCAAAATATTTTATAAAGATATGACAAGATTCTTAACCATTGATATTCACCCCCACTTTACCATGGATATTATTAACTTGTAAATAGACTTTGTTACAATTCCATGGCTTATCAATACCCCATGCCCAAAAACCATAACTTATTTCATAATTAGAATATTTTATAAAATATTATATTTTAATTTAATTTATAACATTTTTTTAATTGAATCTAAAAGAAAAAGGGTTATAATTGTTTTTGAGATATATCTAAACCCTTTATCCTCACGGCTATTAAAAATCACTGCATGTTTTTTTTTTTAAAGTTTTTCATTATTATATTTTCTTTGACATGATTGATCCAAAATATAGGTTTAATATTTTACAACCAATTGAGTTTTTTAAAATTTAGATACTTTCTTAAACACAATACGATGGGATCAAAATTAGGAGAGAGAGAGTGTGTGTGTGTGATGGGGGGAGAGAGAGAGGGAGAGAGATGAAGGAAGAGAGAGAGGAGGAGTGACAAGGGAGAGATATGAGAGAAGGGGACGAGAGAGAGAGAGGGAGACACAAAGATGGAGGGGAGAGACAAAGGGAAGAGGGAGGGAGATAATGACATAGTTGGTGGGAAGAGAGAGAGCGAGTGATGGGGGGGGATATGGAGGCAAGTGGGAGAAAAAGGGAGATAGAGGAAGGAAGAGAGAGAGAGGACCCAAGAGAGAGATGGAGGGAAGGAGAAAGACATAAAGGGAGAAAGGTGGAGAGAAAGAGGGAGGAGATGGAGTGAGAGTGAGGGAGAGATGAGAGCAGGAGGGAAGAGAGAGAGAAAGAGAGAGGGAGAGAGAGAGAGAGGGAGAGGAAGAGGGAGAGAGAGGGAAGAGAGAGAGAAAGAGAGAGGGAGAGAGAGAGAGGGAGAGGAAGAGGGAGAAAGAGGGAGAGAGAGAGAGTGTGCATGTTTGGGGGGTGAGATAGAGAGAGAGAATATGAAAGAGACACATAAACACAAATCTATATATTATATAATATTATATAACCAACCTAGATCCATCTTAACCCTAGATCTATGAAGCACTAAGAGGGATAAAATCTCTCGAGGTGCAAGTAACTTTTCCTCAAGTTTTGCACTAAAAAAAAGAGGTTTGCACCTCAGGAGATTTAATCCCTCTCAGCGCTTGATAGATCCGAGATTAAGATACATCTATGCTAATTTTAATATATCCATATTTTTTATGTATAAAAATATTTTCTCATTTACAAACATTTTCAACTATACACATATTAGATCATATGCAAATGCTAAAAAAAATCATTTTTTAAAGCCTTAATCTACCTAAGATACTTTTTGTGGTATATATTTTCCAATTCAATTTGCTCAAAATCCTAAAATAATTTTTTGAAATCACAAATTTAAATTAAAAACTCTCCACATTTCAAATGAACTAAATAATATACACAATCAAAAACCAATTTTAAACAACCAAGGAGAAGATTTGGCCAAAAAAAAGAAGAAGAAAGAAAGTAGTTTAAACATATTTTAACCAAAAAAATCCAAAACATAATGTTTACCCAATACCTTTTGTTAAATAAATATTTTTAAGCTTGATCATATAGAAATTCGTAAAATTCTCTAGACAAAAAACAATTTCGTAAAAATCTCTAGATAAAAAACAATAAATAAATATTTTTAACATTGATCATATAGAAATTCGTAAAGATCTCTATTTTCCATTAATAAATATTTAAAAAAATTCACATATATAAAACCCCTGCCTTTCGGTTACAGACCCTATTCCACCCTATCGCTCTACCTGAAAAGTCCTCGAATCCATTGAGCCCTTTCGGAGGCTAAAGGAATTGGAGGTGACTAGTTTCTGTACAAATATAACCTACAGCTAAATAGTTTTTTGAGCATTGTGCTTCGCCTACGCCAAGTAAGGAATAACAGAATCAAATACAAACTCTTTACATATTACAGCCACACCACTTTGTCTTTCATCTTCGAAGCAGCGGAGTTTACTACACAGACGTTTGCGATCAATAGTGTGTTTTCAACAATGGAGGTATCTGAAAGGCCTGGTGCTAAACGATGGATTCCGCTCGAAGCCAATCCTGAAGTGATGAGTCAGGTAATTTCATACCTCCGTTTTCTCTTGTTTTTGAATTGGATGCCTCTGAAATTTCACAAAAACAAAATTGGTCGACAAAACCAATAATTAAACTGAGTAGAGTTAAAATAATAGAGCAACGAGCTGCGGCATGCTTCCTGCGCTTTTGCATTTATGCCTGGGTTGGCAAATGCAATATATTGGTTGGTCGGATGATCATGGGTATAAAATGCCCCATACACTGCATCTGTTAGTTGCTCAATATCAAGGACATGCATTGCTATGAAATTTAACCCATCTGAGGGTTGCATATGCATCTAAGTTTCACTGGTAAAATGTGTTTACATTCTAACAAATGAAATAACATTTTTTGGGAGCAGCTGCTAGAGTAAGTCATTTATGCATGACCCATCTCCCAAGAGTATTACTCATAATGATATTGATCTTGAATGAATTTTTATAACCCATCTCTAATGAGTATTAGTCATAATGACTGTAATCTTAAATAATTTTTTAATAATTTATTTAGCAGTCATGTAATGAGGATGTTTGCAGGGTTTGAGTAATCATTAGAATAGGTCATTTATGCATGACCCATCTCCCATGAGTAATAGTCATAATGACTGTGATCTTTAATAATTCATTTTGCACTCATTGCATCAGGATGTTCACAGGGTTTGAGCAATCACTGCATATGATGCTCACAGGGTCTGAGTACTCATTTATTTTCATTTTCATATGTTAGTTCTGTGTTACATGAGAGCATTAATAAAAAAAGCATAGACAACTGCCGCTGTCAGCAAATCCTCTAGGCCTTTGTAATCATAGTTAAAAGAAGCTTTATGAAGTCGTATTTTTATAGTTCTTATAATATGATAGTCATCCTCAAATCTTTTCGTGTTGCAGAAAAGGTTTAGTAACTTTGTTTGTCTGAGTTTAGGATGGTGCCTATTTCCTGTTGGCCTCTGAGATTCTGACTTTGCGATGGAGGTTCGTGTCTAACGACTAGGGAGAACAAATTGAAGGAAATTTAATATTAAGAATCTTCAACTTTAACTCATATACATGCCTCGCAATGTCCTGAATTAGATGGCTACATGCTGTCATATTCTAAGGTGAATGGCTCTAATGAGATTTGCTGCAACAGAAACCTTGGAATATTGTTAGTGATAAGGATGTTAGATCTGGTCATAGGCATACGACCGTAAGGTTTCTGTTGCAGCAAATCACCCTATTAAGGTTTGAATTGTGGGGAAGATGATTGGTACGGAAATTATGGTCTGCTGTTTATTGCCTATTTCAGCCATATGTTATTCTCATGCTGTGTGGCTTTGGTGTGCTACTTTATAGGGGGATTCGATCTGAAGCATTCTCTACAGGCCTCTTGTCTGGCCACTCTAGCTACTTTTCAATATTAGTGTAGAAATTAAGTCTCTTTTCTTTCCCATCTGATATTTTGCTCAATCTTTGTATAATCATCTAATGCTAGACATAAAATAAATAGCCACTGGATGACTGTAAATTGCAAATGAATTATGAGCATATTATAAGATAAATAGTATTTCGTTTCAGGTAACTGTTTTAAATCCTCTTATGCAGTTTGCGTGGGGCCTTGGTATACCTGAAGAAGAAGCTGAGTTCTATGATGTTTACGGTTATGATGACGAGTTATTGGATATGGTGCCAAAACCTGTGTTAGCTGTAATCTTCCTTTATCCACTTAATGATGCGGTAAGCACCTATCCTTTCTGATGTATCGTATTCAAGAGTTATCCAGTATCTGTGAAGCCAATGACGAGCCTGTTTTTCTTTTATTTCCATCCCAATGATCCATGGCTTTTCTTCATTGCTTTCTGTAGCTATTTATTGTAAATTAAGTTTTATTAACTGATTGTTTCTGTCAGTAATCTCATTAGGATAGCTATTAAATACTAGTTCCTCTTAGTCATCCCACAATATTGAAATCTTGCTAGAGTATGTGTTGGGCAGTTTAAGTGGCAGTGCCGGTGTGTTAACATATTTCTTACTTTGTTACCATAAACCTAATCTGGAGAACTGTTTTTTGGTTCTTCTCCCATTTTTGTTTCCGTATTTGACACTACATGGGCTGTTACACTGCATAGTACATACTATACACTAGGGTGCCGTACATTTTTTAAATCCTAGAACCGTCTAGCCTAGCTTCTTGATCTGTTCTTGTTTCTTTCTTATTTAGATTCTCTAGCATAATAATTAGAGTGAGGCACCACACTCCCACAAAGAGAGAAGATCCTAGCTTGAGGTAAAGCCGTGTAATATCCTAGGGTAATTTTTGTCCCAGGGCTTTCTTTGACTAGGGTTCCAACAATCCATAACAACAATGCACATTTAGATATTCTCAGTAATATAAAGGATTCACGTCAACCAGAAACTCTTCTGCAATTATGATAGGTCAAGACTGGCAAAGTAAATTTATACAACCTGAACTGTTTCCACTATTATAAATTTATAACGTTAATATTCAAAAATAAATGAAAAGTATTGGTGCACAATAATATCAAAAATTGCCCCAGTTTTCGCTGGTCCTCACTCTATTTAATTCCACTGTGCTAATGATGCCTTAACTAAATTGGGCATCTTGTCTTCCTTACAGATTCACTTACAGATTGTGATCCATATCTCGTGGATATCCCAATTCCAGCCAATGATGATGGTATAGCTTCAATCCAATTGATCCTGAACAGATTGGCGTCAGCAATTTGCGAAGGAAGGGCATTAAGGTCATTATAGCTATATGAAGGGCTAATAGAAAGTGAATTAGTAATAAAAATAAAATGGAAAAAAAGGGGGGAGGGGCGACTAGCCGTTATTCCACTCAGTTTCCTATTGTCTTAACCCGTGACTGTTGTAAGACAGAAACTCCTCTGGCTACAAGATTCCCGGCGAGGGTACCACAGGAAAAGCCTTCTCAACCGCCAATTGTTCCTTGATCTGCTGCAGGGGAATCTTTTGGTATGGAGATCATGGCCTCTAATCTCCACTGTAAACTTGATCACAGTATCACCATGAAATGGGTTTAGAACTTGGGTACCGCAGCCACACTTCTGACCAGATGGGTTCTCTAAAGGTCTTCACTGTTATGAATACTTCCTTGAATGCCAGATTGTAATTTCAGGAAAACATGGTTCAGACAATTTCTGTTATTAACCTATTATTGTGTCCTAGTGGTCATTAATTCAGCCTCAATCTGTTCTCAATAAGCTACAGTCTGAACCCGTAGTGAATCGAATTAGTGCCCCGTCACTTATTAACAGGGTCAATCCCAGGGAAAACCCTAGACGACTTCGCTGTACGTATGTTACTCCTTCGCTGGTCCAGAAACCGTCCAGAAGCTTGATAATACTCTCTTCACTTTACCCCAGAAATTCTTCTATGATATCCATAATCCTATCACCCGCTGTGTCCATAGCAGACTACCGAGTGTATTCATGGATTCTTTGCCACTGGTTTACATCTGGGCTGGCCTCAGATATACTTCCGCTATCTCAGGCTGTCCTTAAACAAAACCACAGATCAGCTTCTACTGTCAAAACAGGACACAGGCAGGATGTCCTTAACTGAACAGAAAGTGTCTTGATATGCCAAGCAGAGATGCTCCAATGACCTGTGCTAGAACAAGGAAAATAGTGACTAGGTAGGGCGGGATCAACTCCACTGAAACTAGTCAAGGAAGAAAAGGGTCTTAAAACCCTCATAGCCTTAGTCTCAAAGAAAAACATAGACAAGTTCTTGTATTTATAGCGATGTTACCAGACTCGGAATCGGCAAAGCAAAAGAGTGGAGAGTTTTAATCGGATCGGGAAAAAATCAGTGAATACAATAAATAAAGATATACACATATTTAATTAAAAAAAAAGAAAAAAAAAGAAGAAGAAGAAGAAAAGAAAAAAAAGAAGAAGAAGAAGAAGAAAAGAAAAAAAAGAAGAAGAAGAAGAAGTAAAATTAAAAAAAAAAAATTTCATTGATATTCAATAAAGCCATGTCCAAACAATGCATAATATCAATAGATGTCCAAAAAAATCAGGAGTACAATTTGTATACTTCAAGTATAAAATATAGTTAGTATTGGAAAACATTCAAAACAGGTACAAAGATTCAAATGAGACGACAAACTTCCAAGTTTTTGTCACAAACACCACAGACCTGCTAAAATTTTACTTGGGTTTACAGTAGCATGGCTTCTAAATTTGGATTGGTAATGCGTTATGCCCATTGGTAGATCACTTATACACTTTACAATAACAAATGAATTTAAGGAATTGTTTCATTATTATAGGTCCTTGTAAAGTTCCAACATTCTGCAACGATTTGTTTTTATTCAAAACGATATAGAACTCTAACATACTACAACCAGTTTCTTTTATTCAAAATGATATTTTTAAAGGAAAAGAATGTTGCTCGACCATCGGGGAGTAGCCACAAATATGTAAGTATACAATGGCATCATTTGATCCATAGAGTCTCTAGGTAGGCGGGCGGCAAGAAGAAATGAAAGCAAACTCCAAGTGCGGCACGCGGCAAGAAGTGAAAACGAAACCACAAAATAAAACCCCGCTGACTTTTAACCTTACGAATTTGAATGGCCCGTTGATTCCTCTACAAATCTCCAAAATCGTGAGTCAAACTCGCGTTGACCACGAGTCAAACACGGTCAACACGAGTTTGACTTGCTGAGCTTCAAATTGGCTCGTTTGGTTGAAGATCAGAGTCGGAATTGTGAGTACTTGCAAGTGATCGGAGACTCCTGTAACACTGATTTATAGATTCAATTCAGTCATGCTTCAAATGATTCTAACCCTCTTGTAGTTATAGATTTCCCTGAGGGGATTTTTCTCCTTAAATTAATTGAGTGGAGTTCATAGCAAACCCAAGCTTTTGGCCTTTTCACCCTAGCTGCCCCAAAACTTGCCCTTCGCTGCCCAAACATTGGGTATTTTGGGGTTTTCCCCTTTATCAAGGACTATGGTCTACGGGTATTGATAGGCTGCTTTGTCCCTTGGGCCAGTTAATTCTTTGATGACATTGCAAGCTGGCACCTATTTTTTTCGAGAAGTTTGGAGAACAAGGAGGGATAAAGGAGGCCTCTCGGTTTATTACGATTTTATCTTGTTTAGTGACCTATGGCTGTAAAGTAGGGTTTATGTAGGAGTTTGTTGGGTTTATTTATAATAGTAGCAAATAGGACCAGCAAAATTAGCAAAGTAAAATAGAGCAACCTGTTGAATAAAGTTGTTATTGATGTCAAAGACGGTCTAAATGGAAAGAAAAGGTACATAACATATTTTGAGGCCTTTCCAATGATAGGTGGCATGCCTTCCAACTCCTCACGGTTGAGGAGAAATGTATTTTTTGTATATATATATATATATATATATTGCCACTTGCATAAGTCGGCCCCCATATAAAGTATTATACCTAAATCTTTATAAAACATTAAGCCAAGTTGGTCCCAGCAAAAGAAGATGTCTAAACCACTATAAATTGCACATGTGTGAGGTCATTTGGAAAATACTCAGCTCGGTGGTTTTGGAAAATGTGCTCTGTGGTTGAGGTAAAGAGAGTTTGCGGTGAAACAGAGTGTTCTCTGTGATGTAAGGGAGAGTGTCCTGCACTCTGAGATGGAATGAGTCTGTAAGCTGAGAGAAGACTGAGGAGAGCTGTTGCAGATCCGAGCTATTGCAGGGGATATTTTTGGTGCTTCTTTTTGGTAATATTCTGCGATAGAGCAGAGTTTTTCTTCTGTACAAGGGCTTTTTGGTCTAGGCCATGCCCATTCAAGGGCTGGCTGGTAAGCCCTATCTGAGTCCTAGATTGTTGAAATTGAAGACCTGTTGAATGCATTACAGCTGTTGAGTAGGCCGAGGTAGCTGTATATCAGTGACAGTTTTTGAAGGACAAATTCTAGCTTATTTAAACTGCAGGCCTGTAGGCTATATCAAAGCGAAGAAATAGCTCATTTGTGAAGAGTCTGTGGTATAGACAGATCACAGTCACTATTTGCCTAGGTGCAGGGATTAGTGGAGGCTGAGGCAGCCTTGTAGGAAGTTTTTTTGAGAAATGAACAATTACATGTGAGTGTGATGACCTGTGGCACCCTTGAGTGAGAAGGTTTTACATCCTCAGCCACAAACTTGTGCTGAAGCTACTTTTCAGAGATGAAGTTTGAAGACCAGATTTGAAGAAGAGAGCAGGACAAGCACCTCAATCAAGCCAACCAATGCAGCAAAGGAACTACAAAGCCAAAGGGAAGAGAAGATATCAACTGTAGCAGCCTCCAAGCTGGTGAGAATTGAAGGAGATAACCAATCCAAACTTCAAAGTTCGAAACAAGTCCAAAAGCATGGAAGGTGAGAGCTGGATCTAAACTGAGCAATGAATTATACAAAGTTTTGGTTTGAAACATTTTGGGCTGAGGTTTAGAGCAACTTGAATATCTTGGGAGATAATCAAATGGCATTACCAATTGTTGTAGTGACCGATGGGGTGAGTGGTCTTCTTTGGAAAATTGAACTGTGGGTTTATGGCCTCCATACTACAGGCAGGTGCCTATAGAATGAAGATTTCTCAAAAAAATTCCCCATTGTATGGAATGAATCAACAAACCTTAGGAAATATGTGCAGTATGGTTAAATAAAATAGTGGCTTGATACACATGCCAAAATCACTTAACTTAGGGTAAAGTTTGAATAGGCATAACAAAGAAATTCATAACTAACATAGACCTCAATTAGTGTACAAACTCGAGGAGGGATCTAAATTAGAAAAGAGGGACCCAAATGAGTCAAACAAAGCACCTACCATAGCCAAACATGTCACCAAGGAAGATACTGACCATGAATGATTATAGAGCTGAAAATAATATGCCCTAGCTTAAGATACTTACATGTAGGACTTGAGAACTTACTTTGGATGGCTGTAGAATGCAAGTCTAGTAAGGATAACCCTCTACACTTGTAGATCTGTGCAGCCAATTGACTAGATACAACTGTAAAAATATGGGAAATGAAAATGGTATCTAATTGGGAGCTTAGATCCTACAAATTTGATACTTCTTCCCACTAATTAGTTCGTTAAAAATGATCTAACAGTAATAATCAACAAGAAAATCCTACCCTAATGCAGAAAATAAAAGAGAGTTTGAATATTTTGAAATTTTTTGGTTGTTCGAATACTTGTTCCATGACAACTTACTTCTTACTAGGATGTGAAGTTATAGCCCTTCTAAGTTGCTAGGCTTGGCTTGTGTCAAGGAAGTGGGTTTGGTCTTGGAGGAAATCGCTCCCACTATTGCTTAATTTACTCTGCAAAAAATTTGACCCTCTTTAGGAGCAGCCTATCTTTGGCACCTCTGACCTCTATTTACTATCTTCGACAAAATACAAAATCCTTGGAATAATGAAGCCTTCCTTCGAAGTAGTCCAAAACCCTTCTATTGATTCATCTACAAGTAGAAGAAATCCTAGTCTCTTGTCTCCATGTAGCATATTAGCTCCTCAATGGCAAAGATCATTAGTCTTTGGATAGATTTAATTATATGCATAAATAAATTAGAAATTTTCTATTTTATGCCTCCATAACAAAAAAAACAAGGACGAAAACCACCCCACAATTATAAAGAATTACAAGAGTTTGCAAAAATGAGCTCTTTATTTGTGATAGCTTTTGTCTTGAATGATCAACAACGATTACAATGGAGGAGATTGTATCCTTTATAGAAAATAATTCTAATAGCCAATTAATTGCTAGGTGACTTCTCCTCATTAAAATATTGCTAGTCTTCCACAATCTGGGTCTTAACAAATTTTTATATTTGTAAAATATTACAAAATAGCATGAGTTTACCCAAGAAGGTTGAATTTGTCCACATAGCCTAAAATAATTCATGATTTCCCTTTGAAAATGGTCTTCCATGGTCATAAGTGAAGTATTACCAAAATTCCCCCCAACGTCTAACATTTTTGGTTCATGAGTGAGTTGATTTGTCCACATAAAAGAGTGCGAACTGACCAACGAAAACAAGTTTGCCCCTTTAGAAAAAAATAGTTGTAACGACTAGTAGATAGGTTCATCTTCCAACTTCTTGGTCCAATTTGGTTACAACGGCTAGTAGATTTTTCTCCAATGACTAGATTTGACCCAAAGGTTATTTTTTGACTTTGACTTGGCATTGAATATTCTCTTAGCAATTCGACTTGGGCCCACAGTGGTATATCTCCAACGCTTGAGCCCTCTTGAAAAAAAATGGAACCTGAGTTTTACTTTTGCTTAGCATATCTTGATCTGTATTGGGTTTTTCTTTGTTTCCTCATATCTTCTAGGACATTGGCACATCATCACTGTGACTACCATTTCATATTGTCGCTATGCTTGATATCCAACATTGTTGTTGATCTCAAAATTTTGACACTTGGGGTTTTCTTCATCTCGTCGAGTTGATCAACTTTGACGTCATGCATGCAAAATTTTTCTTAATGATCTGCCTAATAATCTCTTGGAAACATTTTTTGTATTGTTGACCAAGCTTGACCGAACTGTAACTAGCCACCAGATGCTTTTATTGAAAAATTTCCATGTGACATGGAATCCTCTGATCATGCTCTACAATTTGAGCTTGGGTTGAATTTTTGACTACTTGGACCATTTTGCATTGGCTAACATGAATTGCCTTGGGAAATGTGAACGTTGACAAATGAGATTGCGATGCCGTGAGAGCTATGATGAGCAATACTGCACTAAGCCTAGGTCACCTACAAACTCTATAGACACAAAATCATGTGGAATGACATAGGTGCACCTTGTCGCAGGCTGGACTGGTTCATACACTAGTGATCACCCCTACAAAGACAAGTATCCCATAGAACCATGAGTCATGAAAACCTTCTCAAGGTCCTCTAATTCAGTTAGTGACGAGATCTCCAAGATGAAGCTCTCAAGGGACGAGGTATGGCCTGACCAATCATAATGAATACATCCTGAAAAGTCAAGATACTAGGTTTGGGATGCCTAATTCAGGGCCTTACATGGTTTTTTACAAGGCCTTGACTTGTGACTTTGGGCTTAAAATGGTGGTAAATGATTTGCTTGAAAAATCTATGTACCCCCACTTATATGTTAGTTTATGTAGCTTGGACAAATGTTCTAGTCTCAAGTGGTGTTTATGATGCTAGGAACACAAGTTGATTGATTATCTCCAAGCCCAATTTATTTTATAAAAGGAAAATGTCTTAATTAGATTTATTAACCAATTTTAATTTTTAATTAATAAATGGGTTAATTAATCAACATTAATTGAGACAAGTTGATTTCTCTCTAATGACTTCTAGAAAAGTGACTTGATGGGGTCAAGATGATCTTAGCCATTGATTGTGATTAGATCATCGCCATTGATTTGTCAACGAGAGATTATAAGAGGAAATCAATGGGGCTCTTGGAGACACAATTCAAGTGAGCAAGGAAGGTGCAATGATAGTGTGGGAGATAGCAGTAACGGGGTTTCAACAGGAGAAATCAAGGAGAGATTTGCTGGAGGAAGTTTTTCATAGTGATTCTAGTGTTCTGAGAGACAGAATGAGGCTGACTTATTCTAGAAAAGGAAGGTTAAATTTACCAGTGTGAGTTGCGAGCTTATAAGTGTGATTTGTCAGAGGATCAATTAGTGTTGTTAGTTGCCAGAGTGATTTACTAGAGGTAGTGCGAATAGGTTGAGCGAATTGTTGGAGGCAAATAAATTTGTAGGATTGATTTTCTTGAGGAAGAGCGATTTACCAGAAAGGCAGTGCACTTTTCTAGTGGGCAGTGCGAGGTCACAAAGGAAAAGCGAATTGCGTAGGAGAGGTTGATTTGATTTGCAAAGGTTCAATTTGGTTAGCTATAGTGAAGAGAAAAATTGTTGGAGCTTTGCTAGTGGAAGACAAGTAGTTTATGTATATTCTCAATTTGTTGAAGAATTAATAATATAAACCCTCATTTGCAGAACTGGTTTACCCCATCTTGGGGTTTTTCCAAGGACAATTTGTACAAAAATATTGGTGTCGATTTGGTGTCTGATGTTTTCACAGTTCCTGTGGTTTATTATTAGGTGAAATTTGCAATTGTGTTTTATTTAATATTTGCAGTAAATAATTTACTGGGACAAATAATCTATAAAAGATAGGTGAATAATTACCAGATTAACTGCAATAAAATTTTCACATGATAGAGGCTGATTTGAATTATTCAATTACAGGGGAAAATACTTAAATTCACTTCAAGTCAAATCATCCAACAACTCGAGAATAAATATCGTAAGTGTACTTCAATGCCAAAAAGGTACAACCCTTAGGGTACACTTTTTCGAGCATTTAATGGATCTAAAATAACTTTGTTACAAGAGATTGCAGAAATTTTGCTCTTTTATATTCAGGTGTGTGTTAAATCACTTATCAAATTTAACAATATTGTTAATTTCTGGTCATGTTCTATGCCATTTCAGATTAGAGCACAATACTGAAGAAGATAGAATATACTAATAGATCGATAGAAGACAAGCCGAGACAGAGATAAGAAATGGTGGCGTTACGACGATCAGCAGGATGCTTCTACCAGCGAAGTCTCCAATAGGTCATTCAGCGAAGCGTGTCACACATAACCCCAGAACAGTCCAAACAAAGAATACGCAGCTCCAACGCCATCAAGAGAGAGAGAATTCCTCCACACCAATGTGTATCAAATGAACTCCAAGTCTCTCCAATATATAGGAATCTTTGGGGGTGTGTGACACGTCCTTTAAGACATTTAAGTCAATATTTTATTCCAGGCCGACCTAGCACATAAGTGGAATAAATTCAAAGTATATGTTCTGCTCATCCGATCGAGATGATCTTTAGATCAATCTTACACCTCTCCAAAAGAGGAATCCAATAAAAATATTGCGATCATCATCTGAGCAGCACAACCTGGAGTTTGGACCTAGTTGTCCAATTTTAACACTCCCTCTCAAATAGGGAGAACTCCATCCACTAGTGCAATCCAAACATCGTGCGTCATCCCACCGTAACTTGCTTTGCTGGCCTCTTTATTTCAGAACAGAAGAGGGTCAGTTACAAAGACATCATACCCGACTGACAGATTTAGCCCAGAGGTCCGAAACCTCTATCAGACTCACAAAGAGTCTCCAACCAACCCGAAGTTGGTTCATTTGACCCAAAGTCAGGTAGAGGTCCCACACCTCACTAAACTTGATCCCAGATCAAGTGGTTGGACCGTGCCATCCTAGATAGAGAGTACGGCAAGTTCTGATGCGTCCATGAGTCTTTGCTACTAGTCTCTAGCCTTTCCCATCTCATTGGCCAAATGAGAGGTACTTCCCATGAGCCCTGAACTCAATGGGTAGGATGAATACGGGGCATAGATAAATGAGAGGCGAACCAACTCAATAATCACAACGGTGGGGCAGAAGCACCATAAGTGCTTATAGCTCCGAGAAGCTATCCCCAAAACCCCCTTTGAGCTCCCCGAGCTCATCGTCCAACAGGACCCTCAA
>CM076575.1:123726664-123845933 GCA_034641835.2 Pinus albicaulis
CGTCCAACGGGACCCACACCATAGAGTCGTTTCACGATACCAAGATTCTCACGGAAGGTTAGGAACATGACCTTCCCCAAGGGCATTGTGAGAATATCCGCAACCTGCTCATTAGTTCCTACATGATCGAGCCTTACGGCGCCTCGCTGTACCATATCCCAGATAAAGTGGTACCAGCCATCAACATGCTTGGATCAATCGTGGAACCCGAGATTCTATGACAAATGAATCCCCCTCTGGTTATCAAAAAGGATAACGGTGGCATATAGCACATGCTCGAACAACTCACAAAGAGCTTTCGCAACCAAGTGAATTCACAACATGCCATACATGTTACAATGTATTCGGCCTCAGTGGTGCTCAAGGCTGCCGACTTTAGATTCCTGCCCGAAGCAGATCTACATGTGAAGTAGCATCCAGATGTGCTCTTGCGATCCACCACACTGCCAGCCCAATCGATATCAATATATCCATGGAGTGTCATACTCCCGGCAGTGTATCTCAGCCCATGGTCTATCGTGCCTCAGAGATATCTCAAGGGTTTCTTGGCACCAACCCAGTGAATGTTATGATCAACCATGTGTTGACTCAAAGTGTTCACTGCACAACATATGATCGAACAGGTGTTCATTAAGAACATCAAGGTCCCTATGAGTTTACGATACTCAGTAGGACACGCCCAGCAACGCTGCTACTCAACTTCTTAAAGTTGAGTTCCATCAGTGTCGTCACAGACTTACAGTCCATCATACCAGAAGCTTCATAATGTATTTTCCTTGAGAAAGGAAAATCTTGCCAGGTCTCTGCCAGACCTCCAGGCCTAGGCATCAGTCCTAGATCCTTCATCTCGAACTCAGCATCGAGCTCCCTCTTGCACTAATGAATGAGAGGGTCAGCACCTGTCAGGAAGAGGTCATCCACATACAGCACCAGAATGAGAGGTTTCCCCTTGACAACCTTGAAGTAAGGGTTCAGATCAGCATTACTTCGAGTGAAGCCCAGCTTCATCAAGTAGCTATCTATCCTCTTGTACCAATCTCAGGGTGCTTGTTTCAGCCCATAGAGGGCTTTCTTCAACCTGCAGACATGGGTGTTCCGATCACTGCCAGCCCAATCGGTATCAGTATATCCATGGAGTGTCATACTCCCGGCAGTGTATCTCAGCCCATGGTCTATCGTGCCTTAGAGATATCTCAAGGGTTTCTTGGCACCAACCCAGTGAATGTTATGATCAACCATGTGTTGACTCAAAGTGTTCACTGCACAACATATGATCGAACAGGTGTTCATTAAGAACATCAAGGTCCCTATGAGTTTACGATACTCAGTAGGACACGCCCAGCAACGCTACTACTCAACTTCTTAAAGTTGAGTTCCATCAGTGTCGTCACAGACTTACAGTCCATCATACCAGAAGCTTCATAATGTATTTTCCTTGAAAAAGGAAAATCTTGCCAAGTCTCTGCCAGACCTCCAAGCCTAGGCATCAGTCCTAGATCCTTCATCTCGAACTCAGCAGCGAGCTCCCTCTTGCACTGATGAATGAGAGGGTCAGCACCTGTCAGGAAGAGGTCATCCACATACAGCACCAGAATGAGAGGTTTTCTCTTGACAACCTTGAAGTAAGGGTTCGGATCAGCATTACTCCGAATGAAGCTCAGCTTCATCAAGTAGCTATCTATCCTCTTGCACCAATCTCAGGGTGCTTGTTTCAGCCCATAGAGGGCTTTCTTCAACGTGCAGACATGGGTGTCCCGATCCTGGACTTCCAACCCCAAAGGTTGCTCCACATATATCTCTTCGTTTATCACACCATGCAGAAAAATGCGGTCTTCACATCATCTGATGAAGACTCCATCCTTGCGTAGCAGCAAGGACTATAGTAGATCGAATGGTGGTATATCAGGCTACAGGTGCAAGTATGTCACATAGTCTAAGCCTTCCTTTTGAGAGAAGCCACAGGCAACGAATCTTGCCTTGAACTTTTCAGCACTTCCATCAGATCCATGCTTGATCTTGTGGAGCCATTTCGAGGTGACAACTGCTTTGTCCTATGGTCTTGGAAACACATTCCAGACATTATTCTTCATAATGGACTCATACTCTTCGTGCATAGCATCCTTCCAGACTTGATGCTTTACGACTTCCTCAAAGGATCTAAGCTCAGATTGTACAAAAGTACTCATGGCTGCTAGATGTCCCGGAATTTATATGGCTTCTTGGTTTTCCTTCAGAATTTCCCCCTCTGAAGCCATATGTCCCTGAGCCATGAGGATCTTCTTTTGTTGAACAAAGGTATCCACTTAGGAGCATATACAAATATATCTCCCTCTTAATGTCAGCTTCTCTCTCGAGAGAAGACATCTATTTTGAATGAGGGCATCCCAGACACCAACTTGGAAAAGGGACTTGATCTCCCACAGTCAAAGCCATCCAACAGACTTTGCTGATCATGATTCAAGATTCCAACCATGTGACCAAAAACTGCAGAAATTTCTCAGTTTACCATAACGTTCCAATGTAAGACTGATACAGTCACATGCTTGCTGCTACATAGGTGTCCATCTATGTCACTGTCATACAAGGGGAACATATCAACAAGCCTCAGCTTGTTTTAGAAGTCCTTTCAGCCACTGCCTCTTATTCTGTGAGTAGCTTCTTCAAACAGCCTTCTAAGACTGCAGCTTACAAAACTAGGTATCCAATCTACCTTGGTTTATCCTGCACCTGAGGCATTGCACCTTGATTTGATTCCAGATCTGCCCATTTCTGGTTATTTCAGCAGACTGCTCCTAGGGCTGTCAAAATTTGCCTGGCTCAATGATTTACATCTATGCCCATTTCGTCAACAATTTGACCACTATATAGAATTTCCCCAAGGACTTCAGCAGTCAACCCTTTAAAATTTCCAGCTTCAAACATGGGTGTCTGTCTATGTCACTGTCATAATGACAGTGACATAGAGTCACAGTTTTAAAACTATCACATTTATCACAGCTTGCTGAATATGAACTTCACTTACATCTCTTGGACTCTTGTCCTTGATGTACCAGGCAGGGTTCTCTTCTTCCTATACCTGTAAAGAGAGCTGATTTGATGTGAAGATATTTGCCTTCTGCTATTGACCAACAATTGAAAAATTTTGCTCAGAAATGTCCAGTCTTCAGAATACATACAAGTAACTCCAGATTTATGACCCAGTCAAAATGCAGAGAGGAAATTTTGGACCTTTGCTGAAGGAATTTCGGCCTGGGTACATTGATAATAAGGCAACAATTCGATCTTCCAGCAGTGGGGATCCCTCCTTAGAAATTTGGGACTCCTTTTTGGATTTTATTGATCACCCAAGACAAATTCTCTGTCTCTGTCCTGCATACCTCTGCTTTAATAATTAAATTCAAGAATGGCCACCAACTAGTAAGTGCCACGTACTGGAGTGATCACCCAATTCGGCCTTCAATAAGAGGTTCGTTCTGTTTGAAAAAACTTGTCCTTATGATCAGATAAAGTTATTGCTTGGACAGATTGAAACAACTAAGATGGTTCACCATTGTAGGTTTGGGAAATTGATCCACAAAGATATATAGGCTGCTTTAGATTTGCTAGACTTTCGATCCAGCCTCCGCACTAAGGTAATCAACCTGCAATTGATGGTACTAACGTCCAGGAAGTCTAGGCTCAAGGCACTCAGTCCACCAATAATTACGTGGGGCCCAGGACTGACATATACAGGCCTTTTACGCTTCTAATAGTAACTTGTCCCCCACAGGGATAAAAATCCTCGAAGTGACTGCGGCATACGCTGCCTATTCTTCCACGATATCAGCGTAATAAACAAATATATAGATATCTTATGGGTGGATTTCGAGTGGGCTGCTGTTCTGCACAAGTGGCAGCCCTTAGCACCCCCACGCTGGCTTGTTATAGAAATCCTACAGACTGTATGGGTGAAATCGACCCAAGTCAGAATCGACCAGCTATACAACCATGAATCGGATCATATCACCGAATCACGTATACGATCGAAGATGACGTCATCGATGATCGGACCACAGGTGGGATCGTCTTCCACGCCAGGATTGTGCAGAGTAATATCGATTATGTTGGATGCAGCCCAGAATGCCCATGCGTACGAATCTCAACCATTGCTGCTGTAAATCGTCTCCATTGGTAGATCCCCTGCCCTCGGTGGAACAGAGACGTTCAGTCTCTCATTTTGGGCACAAATACGAGCAATGCTGAAGGTGAGTGAGTAGTAGGATCTATTTTTCACTTCCACTCTCTGGCTCAGTTTTGCCTCGTTTCCGAGCCTCACGCCGAGATCTCCATTCGGAACTACCAGCACCATGTCGCGCTGCTTTTGCCCGGCCGATATGTATTCGACGAACCCGTTGGTCTGCCAGAAGGGGATGGAAGTCGAACCCGTGACCACCGTCACTATAAAAAAAACAGACCAGAGACCCCGAAGATGACGTATAATAAGAGATCCGTTCCAAATTGATCATATATGAAACAACATTTCGATGTTGTTCGGTGATCGGTCGAACAGAATCGTTGTTCGGTGTTTCGGGGCAGGTTTTGAACCTATAGAGCTGAATCGTCCGATTTTGGGAATCTTCAAATCTATCTCGCTCATGTGCGATAGGTCAGTAAGTGGGAATTCTTCGATCATGGTCTTACATTCTGGAAAACAATTTTCAACAGGCCGCCTTCCCTGTTGTTTGTGGATTGAAGAATGTTGAACAAGTCTGCCAATACGAACAAGACTTCGATGGTATGCGTCTCCTGTGCTGGCCACAAAAACCTGAGCACCTTGGCAGGGTTTTATAAGTACATTCCTCTCGCTCTCTCGGTCGAGGAATGTACCCTCCGTTTGGACGGAATGTAGCCTGCGTTTGGACGGAGTGTAGCCTGCGGCTTATACACAGAATTTTGATACCTTGCTGGCCACAGCTACGCCGTCTCAATAGATCGTTGTTACAGGACTTCGTTGTTCCACAAAAAATTGGTCTACACAGGACTCGCACTTCAAAAGCAACGTTCTAACAAACCTTGCCGCCTTGAATATGTCCTTAACTTGCTGTGATGGGCCCTCGGTGCCTTAAGCATGACACTTGATTACTTTAAGCCCTTACTGCTCCTTGCTATCACAGGAATATTTTCGCTGCCTCAAGATAATAATTCGTTGTTTCAGGAATAGATGCTCCTATGAACAGCCTCAAAGAATGCTGCCCTTCACGCTGAGGGTTAGAACAGCTCCAAAAATTGCCCACGCTGTCATTCGCTGTGGTGGTATGGCCTGCGGCCTACCACACAGTCTAGCTGTAGCTTATGGCTTTTTCCAAACAGAGTTTTCAGCCTATACAATAAGCCGCAACTGACCTGATATGGGCTTTGTCTTCTCCTGCTTTGATACCATGTTAATTTCTGGTCATGTTCTATGCCATTTCAGATTAGGGCACAATACTGAAGAAGATAGAACATACTAATAGATCGATAGAAGACAAGCCGAGACAGAGATAAGAAATGGTGGCGTTACGGCGATCAACAGGATGCTTCTACCAGCAAAGTCTCCAATAGGTCATTCAACCAAGCGTGTCACACATAACCCCATAACAGTCCAAACAAAGAATACGCAGCTCCAACGCCATCAAGAGAGAGAGAATTCCTCCACACCAATGTGTATCAAATGAACTCCAAGTCTCTCCAATATGTAGGAATCTTTGGGGGTGTGTGACACGTCCTTTAAGACATTTAAGTCAATATTTTATTCCAGGCCGACCCAGCACATAAGTGGAATAAATTCAAAGTATATGTTCTGCTCATCCGATCGAGATGATCTTTAGATCAATCTTACACCTCTCCAAAAGAGGAATCCAATAAAAATATTGCGATCGTCATTTGAGCAGCACAACCCGGAGTTTGGACCTAGTTGTCCAATTTTAACAAATATGTTATGTCAAATCAACATGCATAACCAGTGGTAGAATCTACTCAATCATGAAGTTAACCTAAGGGGATCTACTCGCCGGCCAAACTAGCAAGGCCTAACCCCATAGGCGTCGAGGAGATTTGACCTTGTGACCTCCAGATAGGTGAGGTACTTAGCAACAGGAACTCAACCTGTTGAGCTATCCCTTGGATTGGACTCTTAGTAATGATGAGATTTGGCTTACCCTCTATGTTTCTCATCTCCAACGGTAGTCATGAATCTTGATAAATCTTCGGTTATCATGTAGCCTTTTGAAGGAAACAACAAAGTAAATTGTTGAATTTGTAACTATGGTTGGTCTTCATAATGTGTATGTGGTCACTTGTTGTACTTGTATATATCATTGTAAAGCATATTTATAATTGCTAGAGTTGAAGAAAAAATTATTTTGAGTCAAACTCCCATTGCTACTTTTTAAAGGTGAAAATTTGAATTTTTCAAATGTAAATTTTGGTTCCAAAAGTGACAAGTTGGCTTCCCTCCAAGTCAAGTCGGCCCTGGCAAGAGACACACCCGTTCGACCAAGACAAACCACTATCTAAAGGCAGTTTGACCTCCTTTAGTTGGGCATTTGGTCTCTCACACACATGATAGTTTCTGGGAAGCTAGCGATGGACAGGACAGACAAAATCAAACGAAAAAGGACGAAATCTCTCTCTTCTCTCTCTCTTGCAACTTTCACGTTTGCATTGGAGTCTCTCTTTGTGGTACACATTTTTTTGCGCATTCTGTTGCAAGGGGCCGAAATTTATGGGTAACTAGGCAACTACTACAAGGCCAAAATTTCTAGGGCAACTAGCAATTGTAAGAGGGCCGAAATTTTGGGTCGGATAGGCAGAATGAGTTGTTGGATCAAATTGGGTGACTTGACTTGGGGGGGAAGACCAGGTGTGTCTCTCATTGAACAAGAAGAATTTCCCCTTTGAAAAAGGTTGTTGAGTTTTCCCAGGGTAAATCTTGTCTTCTTTTGTGTATAGTGATCTCTACTGTTCTACTGTTCTTTATGGTTGAATTACTGAAGTTTAATTGCTGAATGATATATTGGAATAAGTTAAAATATGATCTACATCAGAAGTAATTATGAACATTTCATAAATATTGTGCTAATCTCAGCTGCACTTAGAAAATCAACATAAATAACCTTCATTTCATAACATCATTACATGTTAAGCAATGAATAAAAGAGAACCATGTCTTTGCGAGTACAATGAAAATCATTATCTACAAGTAGTAATAAACATGTTCAGGGAAAGAAGATGCCATAATTATTAAAATGATCCAAAACCTTTGTCTTTGATTGTGATTTTCTGGGTCTAAGAACTAGATTCCCTTGCTTTGACATTAAAGGAAGTTTTCTTGTTTTCCCATTAATTGAAAGAATGCAGCCAAATATTAAGACAAACAAAGGAAATCGATTATTGAATTTGAAAAACTCAATAAAGCTTCAATTTATGTCTCGCTGCATTGTACATCTTCATGGTAGGTCCAAAGGAAAACTTTTCCAACCACCTTCTTAAAAGTGAAGTGTTGCTCGTTGGCGTTGCTCAAGATAAGGCAAGATTAAATAATTTTATGTTAGGAGGACGATCAACCTCTATAGTTCAAATAAATTTGCTGTGCTTATTGCATTGAATTTGAACTTAACAATTAAGTAACTAACCAAATGGTTGTGGTAAACTAGCCATTGATTCAATTGAAGGTGGAATTGCAAATGCTATGAGTCCATGTACAACTCGTGCAACTGCAATATGATTGCGTATGACCTCATCTGTTACTTCTCTTGTTGCGAGAACTTGTATGGCCACCCAAGATCTCTAATCGACTCCAAAGACGCAATGTCTTTCAAGGATTGTCTTTGTACAGTCAATGGTCTTTCAAGCAATGAATTGGTAAATTTAAGTGTTGCGGTGGAAACTCAACTGAGAATTCGCAACAGAAAATTTGGCAGCTCCATGAGATGGATGCTTTGTGCCATCTAATTGTTGTTATTTTTCCCAATAATTTCGAGATGTTGATTTTGAACAATATATACCCATAATATAACCTAAAATTCTTCATTGAGTTATTGATACCATCCAACAACGATTAACACTCTTAGAACAAGCCCATTAAACATCAATAAGAGCAATCTCTTAAACACATCTAAGAGAATCCTCACTGCAAATAAAATCAATCACATAATGGACACAATGATTTTATCTTAGAAAGCTAAATGGGAAAACTAGCTTTGAAGGTTTGCTCAGTTCTCATTTCAACGATCTTTGGTTACAATGCAACTCATGGCTTTTTATGCATTTTCCTCTTCTCCTGGCCAGCAAGAGCTCTTTGAGAGTAACAAATAGGGAAAGATGGGGTAATAGGAAGTCCAAAGGGCATGACCTTTCTTTTCCAATTCCTCACTCTCTCTCCTTTTTTTTTTTTTTTTCTTTCATTTATTATTTATTTTTGTATTTTGTCTTATTTACTTTTACATTTGCATTGCCAAGCATAGTTTATCGAACTTTCATTGATTGCCAAATTAGCTTGTAAGTACTAAGCCTTACAACCATGATCGCCTAACAAAGGATGGTTTAAGTTACTATACCAAAAACATTCGTTGGCTTATACACTTGTATCCTATAAGTGCACAAGGCACCCCTTTCCCCCTCCTTAATAAGCGTGTCCAATGTTGTAGGAAACGTCCCCCCCGACTCCAAGGCCCGAAACACGTCCCGTACGGGATCCGCACCCCGAACCGCGTTTCCGAAATTCGGATCCGCGGTTTGCAAAAAAATTGTGTTTCCTGGGAATTCGGATTCGTACGTCCGGATCCATGTTTCCGTACAACGGATCCGCGGATCGTATGGCGGATCGCTGTACGGAACCGCCGCGATTCCGGCACGGATCCGTACGGATCACGAATGGTTCCGTACAGCGGCATACGGATCCGGTTTGCAGACTTGAAAAAAGCGGTTTTTTAAATTTTTGATGTTAACTTGGTTAGTGAGTTAGTCTTGGGTTAGGGATTAGATGAAAAGCTTATAAGCTCTATTCTTCCTCTTATTTGCTCACTTGTGTTTTTGGAGAGCTTGGAGAAGAGAGCTTGGAGAAGAGAAGAGAAAGAGAGGAGAAGAGAGCTTGGAGAAGAGAGAGTTGAGGAGAGCTTGGAGGAGTGAAGGAGGAGGAGCTTGGAGGAGTAAAGAAGGGCTTCCATCTACAAGAGCTAAAGAGGTGTGCAAACCCCAAACTCTCATTTTTTTTTGTCATTGTTTTTTGTATTTTCTCTCCTCCCTCTCCTACACTTTCCCATTCTTTCTTTTTGTACATTTATTTGCAGGTTGCCCACCATCTATATTCATACTCAAAGATGATGTTTCTTTGGGTTCTATGTATCATTCCCCTCTTGGTTTTGATGATGGTAAGGGGGACTAGAAATAGAAGAGGGGAACATGAAGAAGAAGAGGAAAGTGGTCACCATATGAGTGACCCAATGTATGATGAGGAGGAAGGCTTTGAAGAGGAAGGGGATGATGAAAACATTGAATCACAAGATGGGAAAGCTGCATTGACACCCTTGTGGAACTATGTGACCAAACTTGAAGGGGGAAAAGGTGGTGGAAGCTACAAGTTTTTGTGCCCTCATGGTTGTCATGGAGGAAAACCATATAGCGGTTCATATACCCGTGTGAGGAGGCATCTTTGTGGGGTGATGGACAGTGATGAAAAAAAGGGTGCTGTGGGCATAGCAATTTGCCCAAAGGTTATAGCTGAACAAAGAAGAAAATACATCAAAATAGAGGAGGCTGCACAACAAAAAAATAAAAAACAAAAAACTCAATTTGAATCAAGTGCAACCTCTAGATTTGGTAGCTCATCTGCTCATGGTGTTTCTGCAAGTTCTGGAGGTAAAAAAACAATAGCAGATTTCCTTAATGTTGCTGGGAGGGATGATGTGGATGGAAAGATAGTCCGATTTCTTTGTGCTTGCGGTGTACCATTCAATGTGCTTCGCTCTCCCTATTGGCATCAAATGGTAGAGGGCATCAATGAAGCCCCAAAAGGATACAAGTCCCCCAACTATGAGAAAGCTAGAACAATGTTATTAGAAAGAGAAAAAGGAAAGGTTCAAGTAGCTTTGACACGTTTTACAAATGAGTGGGTGGATAGTGGGGTATCCATTGTATCAGATGGGTGGACAAATATCGAAAACCAACATTTGATAAATGTTGTTGGTGTTTCTGCTACTGGTGCAGTGTTTATTGCATGTCACGATTCCTCCTTTGTCAATGCAACTTCCCAAAACATTGCAGATCTCTTATTGCAATCAATCAGAGATATTGGTCCTAGCAAAGTGGTTCAAGTGATCACAGATAATGCAGCAAATTGTAAGGGAGCAGGTAAAATTATTGAGCGTACTTATCCACACATATTTTGGTCTGGGTGCTTGGTGCACACATTGAACCTTTTGATGCATGATATTGTGAAGCATAAAGAATGTGGGTGGATTAATGAGCTTTACAAGAGAGGGAAGAAGCTCATTAAATTTATCACAGGGCATACAAGGGTAAATTACTTCTATGGCACTTACTCCAAGTTGCAGTTGCTTAAACTTGCAAAAATCAGATTTGCAAGTTATTACCTCACCTTTAGGCGGCTAGTGAAGGTGAGACAAGCTCTAACTAATATGGTCACCATTGAATCATGGGAGGAGATTAACACTGATAGAGATGGTGCTAATGCAGCAAAGGACACTATTCTTGACATGTTATTTTGGTAACAGGTTAAATATGTTTTGCAATTCACCAAACCAATTTATTACATGATCAAGTTTGGCGATTCAGATAAGCCAATAATTGGGGAGGTGTATGAGCAAATGGATAACATGTTGGGGCAGATTAAAGACATTGTTGAGCCTAGAGATACCACCTTGTACAAATATATTCGTGCAGAGGTGGTAAAGCGATGGGATATGCTAAATATTCCATTGCATGCATTAGCATATGTATTGACACCTAAATATTATAGTCCATCATGGCTTTCTACAACAACACCCGGGGGGGCGAGCAAGAGAAAACCACACCTAGATCCAGAGGTCCTAATCAAATATATGGATGCACTAGATAAATTAGTCCCTGATGAGGAGGAGGCACACTTGGTACGGAAACAGTTGAGCAGCTATACACTTTCCACTGGTCCATTTGGGAGCATGCATGCTATTAGAGATCGAGAGAGTTTTTCTTCTATTGAGTGGTGGAACATGCATGGCGGTGCTACTCCACTTCTACAGACTTTGGCATTGCGGGTGCTATCACAGGTGGTAAACACTTCTTCTGCAGAGAGGTGTTGGAGCTCTTATTCTTTCATCCACAGTGTTAAAAGGAACAGGTTGAGTTTAGACCGGGTAGAGAGCTTGGTTTATGTTCATTACAACTTGAGATTGTTGTCCCATTACTGTGATGATGCAAAGAGCAACAAAGACCTTATTGTTTGGGACAGTTATCCATAGGAGAGCAATTTGGAGGATGGAGTGTTGCGATTAAAGCAATTAGAGGATGCTCTTATCCATGATGATGATGATCGACTTGACATGCCACCCCCCACTGGTCCCTTGGTTCCTAGGTCCCATGGTTCAACACCAACAACAGGCTTCGTCTTCATCAACTGTAGTGCCATTGACACAGCTTCCACATCCACCATCTTCTTCATTGCCACCACGTGGAGGCGCACTGTCACGTACTCTTCGTGGTGGAAGGAGGAGAGATGAATAGATATTTTCAGTGTTTACAGTGCACACTTTACTGCTTTTGTCATAGATTATCATTAGACTTGTAGGCTTGTTGTGAATTTGAACTTTTTTGTCTTGGTGGTGGCCAAGTGGCCTATTTTGTAAACATTATTATTTGAATTTTGGACATGACTAATGTTGATAGTTGCTCACTTATAATATGCTTTATGTTTTATAATATGGTTAAATGTTTTATGTTTATCATTTATGTTTTATAGTATGCTTAATTTTTAAATGTTTTATGTTTTAAAATTTATAGTATGCTTAAATGTTTTAAACTTTTATCATGCTTAAATGTTTTAACTTTTATGTTTATCATTTATGTTTTATAGTATGCTTAAATGTGTTATGTTTTATAGTATGCTTAAAAGTTTTATCATGCTTAATTATTTGATGTATGTTTGCAATTGCTAGGATATAGAATCTAGATTCTAGATTTATGATGCTCGAATAATTAATTATTGTACAATAGAATCATGGATGTCATATCTATCTTGATTTATGTAAGAATATGCATGTTTTCATGTCTTCTACAACTAATATGGTATTTGGGATTGTTGTTTTGAATATAAAGGCAAATATATATATATATATATATATATATATATATATATATATATATATATATATATATATATATATACACTAGACGCTTTCGAAACGCTTCGCTTCCTAAATTTTTGGAAAATGACGCTTCTGCGTCCCTGATTCCAAAAAACGTCCTTGCTTCGTCCCTGCTTCGTGCAACGTTGAGCGTGTCAAGTAGCACTAAGGTTTCCACATTCTGCAAAACCCTAGTTTTCTTCTCTCATAAGAGCAACAAGATAAGATGTTTTTCTTTGTTGGAAAATGTAACTAGGTTCGGTCTTCATTTAATGTATTTGAGTAATCTTGTATGTACTTGTTAAAAGAATAAAGAAAATAATAATAATTATTATTATTGTGACTTATTAAAGCATGGGTTTCATGCTTGGGTCAACATGTTTTTATGTCAAAGTCTCCATTTAGGACTTCTAGGATTTATTCTGAGTCAACGAAGTTATTGCACTTTTAAAGAGACCCTTCTTGGGCATTTGAATCATGTCAAAAGGTTTAGTATTGAGTCAAGTATGGTTTATGTATCCTCCACGTCAAGTCGGTATAAGGACCCTAATTCGAACTCACATGGAGCCTATAAATGCAAGCAAATCGAATTCATTTGGAGCACACTCTCTCACAAGAAGTTCAGTATCTCTTTAGCTGGGAGGAGTACGAAGTTTGTTGCCGTGAAGCCAAAAGAAGTGTGAGTTTGGGGAAGTCTAAGGAGAAGAATAAAATCGAAATTTTGGTGCTTCTCTCTCTTAGTTTCGTTCTTTGGATTGGGAGATCGAAGTCTTCCAACTTTTACAGCTGCCGGAAGCCGTATGTTGCCGGAAGCTGCTGCCTAGTCGAAGTTGCTGGAAAGGGGTCGAAATTCTGGAGGCTGACATGGTGTGGAGGGAAGGTCTGGTCTTTGTCTAGGGTGAAGAGTCTTAAAGAATACTATTGAAAGGAAGAATTTCTTGACTGGATTTTCCCCTTGAGGGGGTTTTTCCCTAGCATAGTGCCTACATCCAGTGTCTATTGTTTTATGTGCTGGTGCTTTGGTAATTGCTTAATGAACTAAAAGAAAGAAGATATAAAGAATCTGAATAACAAGAAACATCACAAGTAATTATCAAGAATTAGAAAATCTTTCTGCCTTTCCGATTTTCTAACATTCTTGTCCCTCTATGTTTATCAACAATCCCAACTCTTTTGCTTTCTTAGCCTAAAAACCTAACCCTAGATTTCTTGTTAAACTTCCTCCAAGAACCTTGTGGCTAAGGTAGAGACCAAGTATACATGAAGAGGAGTACAAGAAAAGAGAGACTGGTAGAGAGCAATTATTCTTACATCTCTAATGCTAATGTAGGAATAATTGAATGAATGGAAAGATTCTCTCCCTTTATTTATATGAGGGATGAGGTAGGCCTACAATACAAAGTGGACTTAGTCCACTACAAGTAACCTATCTTCAAGAAGATTGGCCCACATGTGAAGCGATTTATGCATAAGTGATACATGTCAAGCTCCAGGGTGATGTCATCCAATAAGCAAGGCTCCAAAGATGAGCTCTCCTGAAAGGTCCTACACTCCTCTAGAAGCCTCCAAAGCTCCAATGCTTCCTTATAAGCCATGTGTACCTCCAGGTCTAGCCCACTTACATGATCACTCCTCAACTTAGTGTCCTCAAGTCAAGTCCAAGCCTCCATGCAAGAAACCAAATGTTCCAATGCCATCTAAGTCTCAACATGTTAGGTCCCTATATTACTAGTATAGTCCCTTATTGTTGTTAGTGTAACCCTTTTATTGTTATTGTTGTACCCCTGTAACCCCCATATTGTTATTATTGTGCCCTTACATTATTATTGTTAGGTCGGCTAGGATTACATTGTGGCCCCATGGACTCCTATATATAGAAAGGAGGTTTTGTCATTTGTATCATCCAAGAATTGTTCATTTATGTAATGTATTGGAGGTTGCCCCCTCGAAGTGGCATATTTCTAAGGCGTTGATATCTCTTTTCTTCAATTTTTGGAGCTGGTTTCATAACATTTGGTATCAGAGCTTTGGGTTGTAGGGTTTCGCTGTTCCAAACAGGTCATTGTGGCATTTTTGCTATAAATTTTTTTCTACAGAGGTTCAGAAGCTGAAATTTTTACAAAGCGAAGCCGAAATCCTGAGGAATGTCGTGTAAAAATTTCAGATCTTAGTTCGCAACAATTTTGGAGATATGATCTATGGAAGTTAGGGCTTTTTCAGGCTCCCCAATTTCACATGAAACAGGTCATCGTGGCATGTGCGCTATAACTTTCTTTCTACGAAGGTTTAGAATCTGAAAATTTTACAAAGCAAAGTCGCAATCCTGAGTAACCTCTTGTAAAAATTTCAGATCTTGGTTCACAATATTTTCGGAGCTATGATCTGTGGAAGTTAGGGTTTTTTTCAGGCTCCCGAATTTCATCTCAAAGAGGTGACCGTGGGAAAATCATCATAACTCTCTCTCTGAGCATCGGATGGGAATTCTGTAAAAAGTGGCCGCAATTACACAGATTGTAGTTTCCCTGTTATAAATTTCAGAGCCGAAGGAGGAAACAATGACACGTGGCACGCCGTACAAGTTTGCTCTACTGAACCAATCCATAATTAGGTCATTGTGGGAGATTGGGCATAACTTTGTCTTGAAGAATCCAAATTAGGTCAGACCTGTGGCATTTGAAAGAAGCTTCAGAGGGCTACTATAGGGACGAATTTCAGATATTGAGGATCCACAATTACAGAGATAATTCAATTTCATTATTGAGCTCCTTAAAAACAAGAAAAAGGTGTGTATTTTTTTTCTTCGAATTGCATAAGTTTTGTGTGAAAAATCAGTTTGAATTGATTCCAAGGGTATATTGTTGAATAGATATTAGCATTGGGTTCTAAAATGCCTCCTAAAAAGAATTCAACACCCATTAAGCCTTTAGAAGGCTCTACTATGACTCATGAAGACGAAGAACTGCAACATGACATGTCAAAATTACAAGAGCAAGTGCACAAATGTCGCTCTCATAAAGAGCAACAAAAAATGAAATGGAAGTTTTGAAGAAAGGCGTGGAAGATAAGATGGATGACAACATGGAAAACATGAAGAAAAAATGAAATACAACATGGAAAACATGAAGAATGATCTAAAAGTAGACACAGAAGGTTTGACAAAGTTGATACAAGAAATGTTTCCTAATGGAGAAAATATAGTAGAGGAAACTCACGATGAGAACAAAATAAATGTTAATCGTGATTTTATAAACTCTAATGTTGGATGGAAGAACCACCATATTCCAAAGATGGATATGAGGAAGTTTGATGGCAAGGATCCCGTAACATGGATACTACAGATAGAGCAATATTTTGATCTCGATAATGTGAGAAACACACAAAAGGTACGCATTGCAACTTTACATTTAGAAAAAAATACATTTGTATGGTATCGATGGCTTTGCTTTCGTAAAAAAATTGTCACTTGGTCAATTTTTATAGAGGAAATGATAGCAACACCTTCTTTAGCCAATTGATAAATCTCAAACAAAAGGGTTTAGTGGTGGAGCACATTGAGGATTTCCAAAAATTGAATATAAGGGTAATTGATATTCCAGAGGAACACAGGATTGATGTCTTCATAGGGACTTTAAAGGATAGCATCCAACATGAAGTTCGCGTTTGGGAACCTGATTCATTGGAGAAGGCATTCATATTGGCAAGAAAAATTGAACGTAAAATTATGGCGACAAGGAAGCCTACCACTCACATCTATAAAGATGGAAGTGTTGCTACTCCTAGACTTCCATAACCTACAAGGTTGACACCACAACAATTGGAAGAAAAAAGAGCAAAAGTGCTTTGTTATAGTTGTGATAGCAAATACACTAGATTTTACATAAGTGTGCTGAGAGGAAATGATTTTACATAGATTTTGAAGAGGAGGAAGAAAATGAACAAGAAACTTCAAAAGAAGAGGATATACACCAGGAACCAACCTTAGAAGAAGAAGAAATGAGTCCGACCATAACGTGTAATGCATTGGTAGGTATTCCCACTCCTCAAACTCTCAAGATAGGACATATCAAGAAGAAAAAGGTAATAGTGTTGATTGATTCGGGTAGTACCCATAATTTTATTCATTGTAAGGTAGCCAATGAATTGAATTGTTTCTTATACCCAACACCAGAATGTCAAGTGATGGTTGCAAATGGAGGAACTATAAATTGCTCTAGAAAATGTCATAATATCAAGCTAACCATGGGGGAATATGTATTGAATAGTCCAATGCTTTCCATTCCAATGGGAGGTGCTGATGTTGTACTAAGAGTACAATGGTTACAATCTTTGGGGATGGTATCTTTTAATTTTCAAGAACTTTTGTTGAATTTTTTTTGAAAAGGAAAGGAAGTCGAATTACGGGGTATCACAGGGAAGCCAGGAAAGATAATAAGCTCTAATGTCATGGCCAAGCTTTTGAAGAAAGAACAACGAGGTGTAATTGCACAATTAAGCTCACTAGAAGTTCCAACATCAAAATCATCTATTTCTCCAGATCTCCAAAAAGTCTTGGACAATCATTCCAAGGTGTTTGAAACTCCCAAAGGACTCCCACCTATTCGTGATCATTATCATGCTATTCATTTGATTCCAGGAAGTGTTCCTCCAAACATCAGGCCTTACAGATATCCTTATGTCCAAAAGAGCGAAATTGAACGTATGATTACAAAAATGTTAGAGGCTAGTATAATTCAACTTAGTCAAAGTTCTTTCTCTGCTCCAATAGTATTGGTGCACAAGAAGGATGGATCATGGCGCATGTGTCTGTGTTGTAGGGAGCTCAATAAGCTCACTATTAAAGATAATTTTCCCATTCTTGTGATTGATGAATTATTGGATGAATTACATGGAGCAATTTATTTTACCAAGTTGGATCTTCGTTCAGGATATTATCAAATTAGAGTGAAGACTGAAAATATTTCGAAAACAACATTTCGAACTCATGAGGTTCATTATGAATTTTTGGTCATGCCTTTTGGCCTTACCATTCTACATTTCAAGGATTGATGAATTCCATTTTCAAACCCTTCCTTAGAAAATTTGTGCTAGTATTTTTTGATGATATACTAATCTATAGCAGGTCTTGGAAGGATCATGTTGAACATGTTGACAAGGTGCTCAAACTATTGCAGGAGAAACAATTATATGGAAAAACATCCAAATGTTTCTTTGGAGTACAAGAGGTGGAATATCTGGGTCATATTGTATCTCACGAGGGTGTTAAGGTAGACCCTAACAAAATTAAATCCATTAAGGAATGGAAAGTCCCCACAACCATAAAGCATTTGCGAGGATTTCTCAGGTTAACAGGGTATTATCGCAAGTTTGTTAAGAATTATGGGAGAATAGAAGCACCTCTAACAACATTATTGAAGAAAGATCCATTTTCATGGACTCCTGAAGCAACTAAGGCCTTTGAACATCTTAAAGAGGCAATGTGCCTAGCACCGGTCTTAGCTACGCCAGACTTCACAAAAACCTTTATTGTGGAATGTGATGCCTCAGGAAATGGAATTGGTGCAGTTTTAATGCAGGAAGGAAGAACCATTGCTTTTGAAAGTCGTCCAATCAAAGGAAAGTATTTACAGAAACCTATTTATGAGAAGGAAATGTTAGCAATACTACATGCACTAAAGAAATGGCGAACTTACCTAATGGGAAGACACTTCATGGTAAAAACTGATCATGATAGTCTTAAACACTTTTTGGAACAAAGACTATCTTCATAAGAGCAGCAAAAATGGGTCACAAAGATGTTGGGTTATGACTTTGAAATAATCTACAAAAAAGGAAAGCTTAATGTTGTTGCAGATGCACTCTCAAGAAAGAATGAAGAGGTGGAAGCATCGCTTTGTGCCATTTCTATTATCCAACCAGATTGGATAACTGAAGCAAGAGATGAATGGAAGAAGGACAAAGATGTATGGACACTCATTCAAAAGTTGCAGCAAGATCCTAGTACATCTGATGCATTTAGTTGGAAAAATGATTCCTTATGGTACAAAGATCGCTTATATCTTTGTAAGAATTCCCAACTAAAACAAAAGATTCTTCTTGAATTGCACACTTCTCCTTTAGGAGGACACTCAGGATTTTTAAAAACTTACCACAGGGTGAAGAAAGAATTTTTTTGGGATGGCCTTAAATCTGATATTCAAAAGTTTGTGGTGGAATGTTTGGTTTGCCAGCAGAATAAAGTTGATACAATTAAGACCCCGGGACTTCTACAACCTTTATCCATTCCAAGTCAACGTTGGGAGGAGATTTCAATGGATTTTATCACAGGTTTACCTAAGTCCGAAGGAAAGAGTGTCATCATGGTAGTAGTTGATAGACTTACCAAGTATGCACACTTTTGTGCATTATCTCATCCATTTAAAGCAAGTACAGTTGCTACTGCATTTATGGAAACAATTCAAAAGCTACATGGAAACCCAAAGATTATTGTAAGTGATAGAGATCCCATTTTTAGAGGAATTTTTTGGACGGAATTATTTTCTTGTTTGGGTACTCAACTAGCTCATAGCTCATTTTATCATCCTCAATTCGATGGTCAAACTGAGATAGTGAATAAATGTTTGGAAGGATATCTTTGTTGTTTTGTTTTGATAAGCACAATGGGTCAAGTGGTTACCTCTCGCTGAATGGTGGTATAACACTTCCTTCCATACTGCAGCAAAAATGGCCCCATTTATGGCACTTTATGGATATCATCCACCGTCCATCACATTTTCTTTAAGGGAAAATTCTAGGGTTCAAGCAGTGTAAGATCACATCGAGCATCAACAAGAAGTTCTCCAACTCTTGGACAAACCTAAATTAAGACACAAAATCAAATGAAACAACAGGCAGATCAACATCGCAGTGAGAGAAGTTTTGATGTAGGAGACTGGGTATTTTTACGGCTACAACCATACAAACAAATGTCCCTCAAGCAAGTTAAGAAGGATAATAAATTATCGCCAAAGTACTATGATCCTTACAAGGTGTTGCAAAATATTGGTACTATGGCATACAAATTGGAGCTTCTTGCTTCGTCGCGAGTGTATCCAGTTTTCCATGTTTCATGCTTAAAGAAGGTTATAGGGGACAAACTTCCAGTCCAAACAATATTGCCAGAATTTGATGAGGAAGGAAAGACCATATTGGAACCTGAAGCAGTCACGGAAACAAGAACTCGACAGCTACGAAATCGATCAATTTCAGAGTATCTCATCAAATGGAAGAACTTACCCACTGAAGATTCTACATGGGAGGATGAGAATTTTATACAGAAGCACTCGGAGCTACTCAAGCGTTGAGGACAACACTTTTTTGAAGGAGAGGAGCATGTTAGGTCCCTATATTACTAGTGTAGTCTCTTATTGTTGTTAGTGTAACCCCTTTTTTGTTATTGTTGTATCCCTGTAACCCCCATATTGTTATTATTGTGCCCTTACATTATTATTGTTAGGTCAACTAGGATTACATTGTGGCCCCATGGATTCCTAGATATAGAAAGGAGGTTTTGTCATTTGTATCATCCAAGAATTGTTCATTTATGTAATGTATTGGAGGTTGCCCCCTCGAAGTGGCTTATTTCTAAGGTGTTGATATATCTTTTCTTCTATTTTTGGAGCTGGTTTCATAACACAACACCCTCCTCTAGGATGCCTAATCCTCTTCCTCCAAGGAAAGATATCCTTCGAGCAGGTAACCCACTCTTCATCATAGTTTTAAAAATTGATTAGTTTGAATAAGAAACTAGTCAAATTGATTGGTTTTATAGGCTTGGTACTCAGTTGGAGGTTTGGTTTGTACTAGGCAGGTTCCAACCCTAACCGGCCTAGTTAGATCTCACATGCATGTTTTAAAAAACTAGAACAAGGTTTTGAACTGGCCATCTATCCAAGATTTGAATCAGAATTAGATCAAATTGGATTTGAATAAAATACATAAAATAATTATTTTTTAATGAAAAATTTTGTTTTTAAGATTTCAAACCATGATCCCAAACCATCAAAGACAAAATATGCAGAGTTTGCTCATCTACATAGTATGCAAGGGTGAATATATAAAAATGGCATAGAGTGCAATACATATCAACAGCAAAATACATAATTAATGATGCTCTAAGTGGCACCTAGAGTCCAAATCAATGCTACAAGTTATTGGGCCATTGGCCTATTACAAATCACTGATCAACATGATCACTCATCAAACTCATAATTGATTTACTACCACTAGAAATGGTTCATCAACAAGAGTTACATAAACATCATCTAGCTCAAAATATTAAAACATGGGCCCTGATCTTTCAGTGCCATTTTGAGGCCCTTAACGACGTTTTTTTGGAAAATGGGCAAACCAAAAGCTTGCAGTCGAAAGTTGTCGTCCTCGGATATATCTTTCTAATGAAGTGTCATACACGTCAAATGAAAGATCATATGCCAAAGTTGCGACCTCGGGAAGTTGATGTACCAACTTGCTAATTTTTCATCAATTGTTCTATGCTGCAACTATTACTTCAATAATATCCAATAACATCCAATTTAACAATTTCCACTTCTTCAATTAACCAGTGACAACAGAGCAACAGTAGATAGAACAATTATACAAATGCACAATGAAAGACAACGAAGAGACAAGAGACAATATTTGGTCAATGACTAGAGGAAAACCCCCCAAAGGGGAAACCCTTCGCAATTCTTCTTCTATTAGATTGTCTTCAAATGTTCAACAGCTAGAGTACATCATCCAAGAGTCAATATCCAAAACCAATATCCAATATTGAAGTATGCCAACCAAAAATCAAAATATCATTCAATAGTCAAATTTGGTCAAAGTCAACTGTGGTCAAAGACAACATTAGCAACATCAGTCAATGGTCAACAATCAACTGTCCTCCAAATGAGCTTGGTCAATAGTCAAAAGATGCGGCTCGATGAGTTGGTCAAATTTTCTTGAGAACTGTCCCAAAATTCCTCCTCAACCTTGGTAAAAGTCAGTGAAAATTTGTTGCAAAACCCTAATTGCAAGTTTGAAGTCAATGTAGTCAAAGTCAACAAATTACCTTGGTTTGTGTGCCCAAAAACTCAACCTGCCCAAACAAAAATTATCCCAAAAAATCGAACTAAAAAACTACCCAAAAAGTCAAAGTCAATGCAAGTCGATGCTTGGTCAAAGTGCAGAAAAATCACAGATTTCGGCCTCTTGAAATTCGTCCTCCATTCAGCCCACAGATGTGAAGAAGACCCTACAAGTTTGAGTTGTACGAACGAATCAAATGAGGAGAGAGAATGATGTGTGATGAGTTGATGAGGTGCCAAATGAGAAGGACTCAACTTGTATTTATATGCAACTTGAGGGGTGCAATCTTATCCTTGAGATGTGTCATTTGACCTTAAGGCTGACCTTGACAATTTTGTACTTGTGGGCTTGACCTCAAAAATCCACTTTTCCTTATTCGAATTAAGTGCTTCAAATGTCATTTTTGGTCCTCTCGAAAAGAGGAATTCAATGCAATGATTGGGATTTGTCATTGAGCTGCCAAATTAACACAACTAACCCCAACGGGGCCCACAAACTTTTGGTGTTTTATCTCCTAGGGTTAAGTTTTTGGATGTTTAGAGTTTTCCATTATTTCTCAATAATAAAGAGGTCTTCAAGCCTCATTGTAGCACAATTCAAAAGACATGTAGCTGTCACATCTCTTCTAAGAGATAAGCTAAGCTACCATCGCCCAAGGTAGTTTATTTCTATTATGTATGCAAACAATTCTTAGTATTTGTTCTTAATTAATTGGAGTTTAGTTTTTCGTTGTAGCTCTGTGTTTCTGTTTAAATCTATATTTCATTTCGTTCCTACTTAAATTTGGATCAATGGTATTAGAGCAGTCTACTCTTTCTTTGTTTTTCCATGCATGTCCCCAATGAGGTTGTGGTATAAGGAGTTAAGACTTGAACTGGTTGAACCCTTGCTAAATTGGCCTCGCAGACCCTGACGACCTCCCATGGCGGAAGAAAAGAAAGACGAGGGAGCTGGAGATCCTTTCAAAATGTTGTTCGAAGAGGTCCTTGAGCGACAAAGGAACGAGATGATGGATAACTTTTCCTAGATCCTTTGGCGGGTATTAGAGGGCAAAGCATCTTCATCCAACAATCACTTCGGATGAGCTGCCCCCTTTAAGGTACAAGTTAACTTTTAACATTCCTATATTTGAAGGCCAGTAGATGCAGATGTCATAGATAAATGGTTAAATTTGCTAGAAGGATATTTTTCGGTCCATAATTTTTCCAACAGGGAAAAGATTATTTTTGCACTCCTCAAAGTTGCCCTCCACGTGAAGGACTAGTGGGAAACCTACTGTGAGTAGAGGGACGAGAAGGAACCCTCACTATTTTTAGTTGCACCCACTTGGAATTCCTTTTGAGACACCGTCAAGGAACAATATTACCTTGTCGGGAGATACGAAGGTAAGTACATAGAATGGACTACATTGCGGCAGGAAAGGGACCAAGTGTTGATTTTTGTGTAGCTTGGGAGGTACTCCAAGTCCCAGGGTTCTGGGATTGGAGGGAAAATCACCACAAGAGTCACTTGTGGGCTTGGAACCCAAGCCTGGGGTTTTTCACCCATCGATGTTTGGGCCAGAACCGTGACGAGTTTTCGACAAGTAAAGGATGAAGATGATAGTGCTCGTTGAGACGAATCCAACGCATCGAAAATCATTTGATTTCGAGTTGTCATTGAAGAGTTATGAAATTTTGAAGTTATGTTATGGGGTTTACACATGCGTGTCAAGGTTGGCTTGGTGTAAAGATGACATATGACAGTTGTGGAAGGCCTCATGTGAAATTTTAGGAGCCCTTCTCTTTGGTATATGTGAGGCATTCACACATCCATTGTGCAACACACATTCACAAGGAAGGAACTCGTTGGAGAGGAGAATTTCTGTACCCTAGCCGCAACAAGGAAAGGACTGAACAGTGAGCGTTATAGGGTCTGTTTCAGGGGTCTTTTGGAGGACCGAGTTGCTGGAAGGGAGGCCGAGGCAGCTCCCTAGAGGGCCGAGGCTAGGGAAGGCTGTTCCAACCTGTGTAGGAGTGTTTTTGGGTGCAAATCTCTTGGTGAAGGGCATCTGAGTTTGTTGTAGGTGGGTCGCAGGCCCTACGTCATCTTTGGAGGGAAGCATGGAGTTGTTTAGGGGTTGTATATGCCTAAGACAACAACCAAGGGTGCCAACACTTCTCCAAGAGTAGGCCACAACCAAGTAGGGCTGTTTTGGTGGCTGATTAGGGGCTAGTACAACAGTTAAATGTGCCCTAACCAGTCATAGACATAACAACAGTGACGCAGACCTGGACAACATGGTTGAGGTGTGTTGGATCCGCAGTTTAGGATTAGATTTGGATTAGTGATCTTGCAGCTTGTGGAAGCCAAGGAAGGAGGGCTGACGTGGAGGTCAGGTGCCCTAACTAGTGGGCAATTTCCATAGTGAAGAAGGGTATGTAAATAAGATTTCTGTGTGTGGTTTTTGTGCTTGGAATCTTTGTTTAGGGTTGTAGTAAAGTGTTGTTGGAACAACACCATTGGAGGATTGTTTGTGTGGGATAAAAGGTCTAGGAATGTACCTCTGCCCTAGCCGCAGACTTCTGAAGAAGGCAACAACCCAAACAGAGATGAGTTCCTTGTCTATAATGGCTCGAACCTTGTTGGATGATGATGGTTACTTCCTAGTCTTGGAAGTACCTCCCTCGCTAAGAGGGAGTGTTGATTTTTGTGTAGCTTGGGAGGTACTCCAAGCCCCAGGGTTCAGGGATTGGAGGGAAAAGCACCACAAGAGTCACTTGTGGGCTTGGAACCCAAGCTTGGGGTTTTTCACCCATCAATGTTTGGGCCAAAACCGTGACGAGTTTTCGACATGTGATCGATGAGGATGATAGTGCTCGTCGAGACAAATCCGATGCATCGAAAATCATCCGATGTTGAGTTGTCGTTGAAGAGTTATGAAATTTTGAAGTTATGTTATGGGGTTTACACATGTGTGTCAAGGTCGGCTTGGTGTAAAGATGACATATGATAGTTGTGGATGCCCTCATGTGATATGTGAGGCATTTACACCATTATGCGACACACATACACAAGAAAGGAACTCGTTGGAGACGAGAATTTTTGTGCCCTAGCCACAACAAGGAAAGGACTGAACGAGGGTTATAGGCTTTGTTTCATGGGTCTTTTGGAGGACTGAGCTGTTGGAAGGAAGGCAAAGGCAGCTCCCTAGAGGGTCAAGACTGTTCCAGCCTGCGTAGGAGTGTTTTTGGGTGCAGATCTCTTGGTGAAGGGCAACGTGGAGTTGTTTAGGGGCTGTCTATGCCTAAGATAGCAGCCAAGGGTGCCAACACTTCTCCAAGAGTAGGCCAAAGCCAAGGAGGGTTGTTTTATTGGTTGATTAGGGGCTATTACAATAGTTAAATGTGCCATAACTAGTCACAAACATAACAACAGTGATGCAGACTTAGAGAACAGTGTTGAGGTGTGTTGGATCCGCAGTTTAGGAAAAGATTTGGATTAGTGATCTTGCAACCTGTGGAAGCCAAGGAAGGAGGGCTTACGTGGAGGTCAAGAGCCCTAACTAGTGGGCAGTTTCCATAGTGAAGAAAGGTATCTAAATAAGATTGCTGTGTGTGGTTTTTGTGCTTGGAATATTTGTTTAGGGTTGCAATAAAGTGTTGTTGGAACAACACCATTGGAGGATTGTTTGTGTGGGGTAAGAGGGCTAGGCAGGTACCTCTGCCCTAGCTGGAGACTTTTGAAGAAGGCAACAACCCAAACAAAGATGAGTTCCTTGTCTATAAGGGCCAAAACCTTGCTGTAATCTTCTGTGGTGTTGTAGGAGTCTTGAGGTATAGCCTTGAGGCCGCGATAGTGCAGAAGGGTGGCTAGAAGCGCAATACACGAATGCAACAAGGTTCGATAATGCGACTAGTGTTGCAGGTGCACAAAATCTTAGGCAAGAGGGCAGCAACAATAGGAGTTGCAGATGGCCTCTTGGATGATGGGTTGATTGTGCCTAGAAGAGGACAAGTTGTTGAAGCCTAGATTTGTGCAATCGCTCCTCTATCGCAGAAGCAAAGGGAAATTGTGGAGAAGTCTGTGGGAAGCCAATAGAAGGGTCTCCTAGTTGAATTCTTAGTTGAACTGAGAGGGGGGGGTGAATCAGTTCAATACATACATGAGCTTTTTAAATTTTCATCGGCTTATTTACAGCTTACTTTTGTATTCAACCTTAGTATATGAACAGTCTTAATATGTTGCAGAAAGTATTAAATTAATGTGACATTAAACTTATTATGAGAGCAGTAAACATTAAGCAGATTTGATAAATCATCTCAGCACACAGGCAACATAGATAGAGACAACAGATATAAGTGGAAACCCATAAAGGGAGAAAACCACATCTTATTATTGTTGTGATGCAAAGGCAAGCTCCAAATCCCTCTCACCACTTATTTTCTGGAGGCACCAACCCACAGGAGGCTCCAACCTCAATTCTGCTAGGTACAACTTGCAAGGAAGCTCCAACTCCCTTCAATGTTCTGCAGGCACCAACCTACAGGAGGCTCCAACCTCAGTCAGCTACAACTAACAGCTATCAAGCTTCAACTTGATAAGGAAGCTCCAACTTCCTCAATTTATCACAAGAAATGTTTGCTGATTTACCTCAGATATCATCTCTGTTCTGTAGCATATCTTTATGCTCCTCTCTTCCTTATCTTCTCTGCCTCAATCTTTTATGCTTTTCATTCTCTATCCTTACTCTCTCACTGCTTTATCTTTCAAGCAGCACCAACCCACAGGAGGCTCCAACCTCAATTCTCGCAAGCTTCAACTTGATAGGGAAGCTCCAACTTCCTCAATTTTCACAAGAAATGTTTGTTGATTTACCTCAGATATCAGCTCTGTTCTGTAGCATCTCTTTTTGCTCCTCTCTTCCTTATCTTCTCTGCCTCAATCTTCTATATTTTTCATTCTCTATCCTTACTCTCTCTCTCACCTCACTTATGCATACTGCTGATATTATATATAGAAATTCTCACATGATCGTTTGTAATATATTCCACAAGGAATTTTGAGTGATCAGCCATGACTCTTTGACTTCTGCCTTCTCAATTCTTTATCCAACTCATTAAAAATATAAAAATATGTACAAATTTCAATATTACAGTGGGAATTTTTCTTTTCCTTAGGATACTTGCCTTTGCATCACAAAAAATATAAACAAAAAAATATTTACATTTTCAGTTACACATTTCAATTCCACTTAGCTCATTTTCTGGACTTTGGCTTTACTGGATTTGTCTTTTCTGTTGTTGTTGAGTGACTGTTCTGTATATTTTGGTTCACCTCTGTGTCTATTCATCTGTTCATTGTACTTGAGTGCACCAGCTACATATATAACTGCTTTTCAGGTTTTATTCTCAAATACATATGAATCTGGGCGATGTTTGTTCATTACCATCTCTGTTCTCTGGCTACCTGTCTACATTCTCTGTTCATATATGAGTTTAAACATAATGGTTTGAAACTCACATTACAATTTCAATTCATCTTTTTCCCTGTACCATTTTTCTGCTGTTGTCTCTCGCTCTTTCATTCTTGCAGGCTCTTGTAATAAACCCAATCTCAGTTCATATAGGTTTCAACTTTAGCACAATATATAAATATATATTGTCATGTATGCATATTTCCCAATTCAAACATTAAAACTATTAATAAACCATGGCTTTTAGCGCCCAGTCATAAGCATTTCACACTATATAATTGAATCCCCATCGACATGAACATCAACAATTAAACGCTGACCCATACCTTGTTAGACACCTTGCAACTTTATTCATGATCCAACGGTGGATAATTCATCTCTTTTTCAACCTCTAATCCAACAGAAATCGCGCGGTTAACTTGCACGAGGGTTAATATTCAATAGATGCACGATGGACTGGGCCCCAGCGTTAACGGTCGTCTCCATCCGACGGTTGTTATCGCGTCACTCCGCCTCATTTGATCGGACGGATATTGCTCGACGAAGATGCGCGAACAATAATGCGTGATGGCGCGCAATGAGAGCGGTTTTGCAAATTTGCTCGGGGACACGTGTCGCCCGTCCTATTGAATCGCTCCCAATCTCTTGAATACCACCCACCGTGTAAAGGTGGTGCGATGAAAACCAAAAACCACCTTTACTGTTCACTCTTCGTGGTTCCGCCTCTACTTCAAAGTTCCGTCGTCATCGTTCACTAGTCGTAGTTTCACTCCTTATGGCTCGGTTCCGTTCAACGCTTCCACGTTTTATTGTTATTCTTGGCTCACCTTATCACTCCACCATTTTATCGCCAATCGAGCCCATTCAGTCACCCTCCATACTATGTCTCGCATTTAAGTCCCCAAACATATTAAGTCTTTACCACAGGGTTTTAGTCTTTAATCAAGGTCTATGCCATACAAACTTAATTAATGAATAATTGCTCAATAATTCATTTGCAAACTGTATTAAACTCCTTCAAACCCTTTCAACTTCACTGTTTTGTCTCTAATTCCTCTGTATTCGCTGCCTCTGCCTCTGCCTCTGCTGCTCGACCTCTGCCTCTACTGCTCTCTGTAAATCCACTCTTCCTCTGTTCTTCTCTGCTGACCTTTGCCATCAATGACAACATTTTCAACAGTCTCCCCCTTTGGCATTGATGGCAATACTCTTCCTCTGCTTGCCTTATAGAAGCCCCTTTTTGCTTTTCCTCCCCCTTTGACATCAATGGCAAAGGGTTGCTCATTGCTTTCTGCATTTCCTCTCTCTGAGATCTTCTGACTTTGTACCCTGCTGCTCCAAACTTTGGATTAAATCTAAAATTTTGACCCTTTAGCCTTTTCATTAACTCTTTTATGTTGGATGTATTCTTTCCATAATCCTTTGACCCTGAGGACCTGTTTCATGCTTTCCTTGTTGGCTGATCTCCCCTCTCAACCGTGCTTTTTATATCGTATACATCTGCGTATACTACCCCTAGTCTATCTCTCAAATATTCAAATGGTTCTCTAGCAAGAAGTTTGGTAAATATATCTCATGTTCTTTTGTTGGCACATACCCTAGCTTTACTAATCTTCTCGAGCCACTTGTTTCCTGGGAGAAAATGATACTTGATTGGGATATGCTTAGTTTTTTGAGGAAGCATAGGATTTAGATATACTTATAGCACTTGTATTATCACATTTGATTGAGATAGGTTCATCAATTCTTACCTTCATGTCTTGAAGAGTTTGCTTCATCCACATGACTTGTGTACAACATGTTGTTGCTGCTATATATTCTGCTTCTGTTGTAGGCAGAGAGATAGATGTTTGTTTCTTGCTTAACCATGCCACTAGAATTTCTCCTAGATAAAAAGCACCTCAACTTGTACTTTTCTTGTCATCCAAACATCTGGCCCAATCTGCATCTGTGTATGTTGTCAAAGTAAAGCTTTTGCCTTTAGGACACCAAAGTCCATACTGTGTTGTTCCTTGTAGGTATCCGAATATTCTTTGACTGCAAGAAGGTGATTTTGTTTAGGTGTCGCTTGATATCTAGCCACTAGTCCTGTAACTAGCAGCAAGTATTTTTCCCGTGAGATGAATGTACCCGTGTTCTTTGGTCAATTTGAAGTGATGCAGGAAACTGAAGTTCTCCAATCATGGACATCTCAAACTCTGATTTCATCTCCTCAGCAAACCCTTTTCCTAGCTCATCTCTGTTGCTTCCAAACATAATGTCATCAACATACACTACAACAATCAGGAGTTCATTTTCATGGGCTTTTATGTATAGATTGTTGTCTACTCCGCCTCTCTTAAAGCCTTGTTTTTGCAAATACTTATCCAGTCTTGAGTACCAAGCACGAGGAGCCTGTTTCAGTCCATATAGAGCCTTCTTCAGTCTGCACACATAGTCTTATTTGTCTGTTAAAGTGAAACCTTCTGGTTGTTCAATGTAGACTTATTCTTCTAGATCTCCATTCAGAAATGCAGATTTCACATCCATTTGATATACCTTGAAGTCTTGGTGGCATGCAAAGGCCAAAAACATTCTGATGGCTTCCATTCTGGCTACAGGAGCAAATGTTCAATCATAATCAAGTCCTTCGATTTGTGAGTATCCTTTGCAAACTAGTCTGGCTTTATTCCTGATTACATGTCCTTGCTCATTCATTTTATTCTTGAATACCCATTTTGAGCCAATGATATTTTTCTCAATTGGTCTAGGAACTAGTTCCCAGGTATTGTTCTTCTCAATTTGGTCCAATTCTTCATTCATTGCCTTTACCCAATACTTGTCCTTGCAGGCTTCTTCAAATCTCTTTGGCTCTATCTGTGATAACATGGCTATGTATACCTCTTCTATTTGTTCTGTTAGTTGCCTTCTTGTCTGGACCCCTGCTTTCTTGTCTCCTATGATCTGATCTTCAGGATGATTCTTCTAAGTGTATCTTGAGGGGGCTTTCGAGCTCAGCTCTGCATCTTCTATTGTCTTGCTTGTTTCATCATCATTCTGGTTTTCTTCTTCATGGTTGTCTGATGGACTGCAACAGTCTGTATCTCTTGTATTGTTTGGAAGTTCTTCATCAAATCTCACATCAATACTTTCAACTATTTTTCAAAGAGTCTTGTTGTAGCACCTGTACCCTTTACTTTTGGAAGCATATCCTAGAAAAATCCCTTCATCTGCTCTTGCATCAAATTTCCCAAGATTTTCATCATTATTCTTTATATAACACTTGCTTCCAAAAATTCTAAAATGTTTGATTGAAGCTGGTTTTCCATGCCATAGTTCATAGGGAGTCTTGTCACTGCTTGGCCTTAAGTGAGCTTTATTACGGATGTGCACTGTTGTGTGTACCGCTTCTGCCCAGAAGGTTTGAGGAATATTATTCTCTTGCATCATAGCTCTGGAAATTTGTTGAACAGATATGTTTTGTCTCTCTGCTACTCCATTCTGCTGAGGTGTCCCTGCAATAGTAAATTGTTGTTTTATGCCATATTCATTGCATAGATTTGCAAAGTCATAATCTGTGAATTCACCTCCTCTATCCGATCTGATGCATTTTAGCTTGAATCCTGTCCGATTTTCTACTAATGCTTTGAATATTCTGAATTTTTCTAGAGCTTTCAATTTATTCTTGATAAAAGCAACCCATTTCATTCTGGAGAAATCATCTATTATCAGCATAAAGTAGGATTCTCTACTTAGTGTTTTAGTTCTTGTAGGTCCACACAGATCCATATGCACAAGCTAGAGTCGTCTTCTTGTTGATAACTCATCTTTGGCCTTAAAGGATGTGCGGTTCTGTTTACCCAATTGAAAAGATTTGCATATGGTATTAGAAGGCCTTTTTATTTCTGGCATGTCTCTGACTGCTTTCTTCTTGCTCAGTCTGATGATATGATCGAAGCCGAGATGTCCCAATCTCCTATGCCATAACCATGAATCCTCAAGTTTTCTAAGATGACATACTTCATCTTCCTCTTTCACGATGCAAACATTTATCTCTGTTCGAACACATTTGAGCAGAGTCTTACTTGTGGTGCTTGATCTGACTTCACAGTCTTTATCCGAAATGGAGCCACGTATCTTTTTGTTAAGATGAAAAGAAAACTGCAATGTTACTTTTGGCAATATCGCCTATGAAGATGCGAACAATAACGCGCGATGGCGCGCAGCGGAGAGCGGTTTTGCAAATTCGCCGAGCAATATGTCGCCCGTCCCGTGAATCGCCCCAATCTCTTGAATACCACCCACCGTGTAAAGGTGGTGCCATGAAACCAAAACCACCTTTACCGTTCACTCTTCGTGGTTCCGCCCCTCTACTTCAGTTCCGTCGTCATCGTTCACTAGTCGAAGCTTCACCCCTTATGGCCGAGGGTTCCGTTCAACGCTTCAATGGAGCCATTGCATTTTCTTCTCGATTTTCTCGCATTCAATTTGAATATTTTGAATTTGTCCAGAGCTTCCAATTTATTCTTGAGAAAAGCAACCCATGTTATTCTGGAGAAATCATCTATTATCAGCATAAAGTAGGATTCTCCACTTGGTTTTTTAATTCTTGCAGGTCCACACAGATCCATGTGCACAAGATAGAGTGGTCTTCTTCTTGATAACTCATCTTTGGCCTTAAAGGATGTGCGGGTCTGTTTACCCAATTTACAATATTTGCATATGGTATTAGAAGGTCTTTTTATTTCTAGCATGTCTCTAACCGCTTTCTTCTTGCTCAGTTTGATGATATGATCGAAGCTGAGATGTCCCAATCTCCTATGCCATAACCATGACTCCTCAATTTTGCTAAGATGGCATGCTTCATCTTCCTCTTTCACGATGTAAACATTGCTCTCTCTTTTCGAACATCTTGAGCAGTAGTCTTACCCGAACACATTTGATCGACATTTCACAAATTATTTCACTTCATCTATAAATAGTACATCTTGGGCCTTACCTCTACCATTATCTAAGCTGGTTGAGCCCTTTCCCTTGATTTTTCCTGATTTATCATTGCCAAAAGTAACATTACCAGTTTTCTTTTCATCAAAAGTTATAAATTTTCTCCTGTCTCCAGTCATATGCTTTGAGCAGCCACTGTCCAGATACCATTGGCTTTTCAGATCTTGAGCAGTTAGAGCCAGGTCACACTTATTCACCTTCTTTTTCCACTGGAAGCATCCTTTTGTTTGGTATCTTTTGTGAGATGATGAATCACATCCTTTCAGAGGACATTTGGAAGGCATATGTCCAACTTGATTGCATATACAGCATTTGATCATAGTTTTTGCAGAATTGTGAGTATGAACAAAATTTCTTTGATTCATAAACCTCCTTGAGGTGTTGAGCATCAATCTTTGTCCATACTTTCTACATTCAATAATTTTATGGCAAAATTCCTTACAATAAAAACAGTAACCATAGAAATTATTTACATACCTGATGTAAGGTTGTCTTCTCCATTTGTTTGTTTGAGATAGTCTCTTCACTGTTTGCATCTTTTTCTGGTTTAAATTACTCCTCCTTGCATGAAAATATGCAGCAATGTGTCCCTGCTTGTGGCAGACATAACAAGTGGCATTCTTCATAGGAGGGAAGAATCTCCTTTGATGGCTTTCAAATTTGACATACTCAGGGGCATATAAATCTTTTCCTATTGTTTGAGTATTTCTTTCATTCTTTGTTATTAGAGGATTTTTCTGGGTTCTGTCTCCTTTCTTACAAGTTTCTTCTTTTGTAGACACTATTTGAGCTGCTTCATCATCCTTCTTTGCTTTTACAAAAATAATCTCTCGTTTTTCCTTTTCTTTGTTTTTACTTGATTCTCCTTCATAGCCTATTCCAGTTTTTATCATAGGCGATCTTTGAGCAACCAGAATTTCATTCAATTTACTAGAGCTTGTTGTTTGAGAAGAGTTTATAACCACTTTCCTTTGAGCATTTTCTAATTTCTTACAAGTTTCTTCTTTTCAGAGATACACTATTTGAGTCGCTTCATCATCCTCTTCTTTGCTTTTAGCAAAAATAATCTCTCTCGTTTCCTTTGTTTTTACTTTGATTCTCCTTCATAGCCTATTCCAGCTTTTATCATAGGCGATCGTTTTTATCATAGGCGATTTTTTATCATAGGTTCGTCTCTAATTCCTCTCAGATTGGCCGCCCTCCGCCCGCAAAGACTATCGTCAGAATGCACTCTTCCTCTCGTCTTCGACCTTTGCCATCAATGACAATATTTCCAACTCTCCTAGGTGCGAGGATGCCATAGCTAGGTGCAAATGCTACAATGTGGACTTGGTCACTCGTGGACTGTTGAAGGGCAACGTGAGAGTAGATCAAGTATGGATGTGGATTGGGAACTTATGGTCTGGTGGAGGACAACATGATAGTGTCCGAGTTGGAGCTCGATGTGCAACACCTTGATGGACAGAGATAGTTGCTTGAGTGGCAGTTGTTGGAGCTCAAGGGTCTGATAAACCAGGAGCATTTTGTGGAGTCCGAGACTTGTGTGCGGAGAAGGACTTCTACAGCAGATGATGGGCAATCCTCCTAGCCCGTTTTCATTGTGGGAGATGGACATCTTGCAGTGATAGGTGGCATCCCTCCGTGCCTTATGTTGGTCTTCATCGAAGCAGCACAGGATGACCGTAGTGGGTTGAAGTCCTTGAGTAGCTGAGGAGCAATAGTGGGCAGATTGAGAGTTGTTCACAAACGGAGTTGTGAACAACTCGACAGAAGTCTCTATGAGTTGATGCGTTGGTGGATGAACGATCAACTAGTGAGCAGATTGACAATTGAGGGTTAGTGGCCAGATGGAATTGGAGCATTGATAGAGGCAGGAGCTGCAGATATGGAGCTGAAGGATTGCAGGTACAGGGTACGACCGAGAGGAACTTAGAGAGTGCACTACAGTTAGATGGTCAGAGTATCTTGTACTAGTGGATGTATGAGGTCCATTATCCCTGGTACGAGAGCCCTAGACTGTTGTATTATATGCTGTTTAATATAACGAAGTTGGGTTGAAAAATGTAAAAAGTTGTCTATATTCTGTGCATGTGTGATTTACTGCTGTTTATATTTTGCTGTGCAAAGTAGTTCTGTTGAGATTCTTGGTTTGGTAGCGTCAGAGATTTTAAGATTCTATCCTAGTCCCAAGATTGTGTAAATTCAACACCAAGATGTGCCAAAGTTCACAATTATTTTTCATACCCTTTGCACGAAGTTGGGTATCAAGGATTCTGAGCGACACCTGGTATTCAAGTGTTGTGGATGTCTACACTAATATATCCAGGCAGAGATGTAATTTCTAGACATCTCCGCCCTTGGCGCCGCATACCGATATGCTGTCAAGATCGAGTAGGAATTTAAACAGAAGAAGCGAGACTTTGGATCTGCAAATCTGAAGCAGGGAATATGCAACTCCAAACCACACAATAAAGGATAGAGCCAAGGTGGGGTGATACAAGACAACCCATTGAAGCCACAAGCAAAGAATAACACCATGAAGACGAAAGACACAGGGAAATGGTGCGAGTTTCACAAAAGCTCCACTCACAACACAAATGAGTATCATGCCAAGCAGTCACTGGTGGTCGAGCTGAAAGCTTTAGAGTCAGATGCATGTTCTGACTCTTAGTCAGAACCCGACAAGGGAACCACTCATACAAGCAAGGAAGCAGTATGGTTACAAAGATTGTGTTAAGGTATTGGGTTTGTACAACAAATTGTAAGGATAGTTTGTGATAGTCAAAGTGCAATTTTCCTTATGAAAAACTCAACTTATCATTCTAAGACAAAGCATATTGATGTGCAGTAACACTTTGTAAGAGATATGATTGAAGGCAAAGATGTGATACTAGAAAAGTTGGACACTTTGAAGAATGTTGTGGATTTACTGAAAGAATCAGTGAGCACTAAGTTCTTTTGGTGTAGAGAAACAATGGGCATTATTGTCTTGAATTGTTGAACATGTGCTCTTGTTATCCCCTGTATGCAAAGAAAACAACCAGTGGGAGAATGTCGGGGATGTGTTATATTCCTTGGAGGACTACCTTCACGCGTTGTATGTTGTGTTGGATGTAGTGAGGGGGGGAAGCCCCCTTGCTCCAGGGTTTGGAGGCAACTTCCTTGAAAGAAATGGGAATGGGCATTTAACTTAATGGGAGAAATAAGGAGAATCTGAAAACCGGAGTGGGTCTTAAAATTTCTACAGTTCTGCATATACGTTTTTCACTTTTAATAGTTCTGTGGTGCATAGTGGTTCAGCCCATGGTTTTGTAATTCTAAATAGGGAACTATGGTTGTGTTCTAATCCAGGGTAAATGGATTGGTGGTTTAGATGCTGCAGGATATACATATTGTATTGCAATGCTGTGAAGGAGGATATACTAAAAAAATTCTTTCTCGTTTCCCTGTTTTGGGTTCCAGGGAATCTTTGTGTTAATGTGTGTGTGCCATTGTATCTTTTTTGTTGTTTACTAAGGATCTGTTTGCAGGAATTAACTGTATAGGTTAAAAACCTAAAAAGTCATCATGCAAGTGCAAGGGAAGGGTTCCAAGTGGACTGCTCAACCGTCAGACCCCAAGTCAGCTTTTATGTGAACGTGTGGGTCTCCAAGCCAATGCCCAGCCTTCAAATATCTTCTAGCAACCATATTCTTTTCTAATATTCTAATATCCTTTAAGAATGACTTCAAAGGCACCATAGTGGTCTCTAAAGGTTCCATACTTTATAGCGGTCGGTCGTCCAAGTGGACAAGTTCAAAAGTTTCCTTCACAATATATGCATTATAAAAATAAGCAAAATACTCCAAGCCTAAGGTCAGTTCTGTATGTATTTAATTCTGATTTTTAGTTGGAATTTGTCCACACAATAAATGTTGGCCCGCAAATTGAAATTAGGATTACAATCCTTCATAAGTTTGCTCAATTATAGACTAAAGTCCAATGCCACAGGCACCTGAGTTTGCGGCCTCTATTTTATGTTATAATAAACCCCGAACAGCTTCAGGTCAGCCGTGTTTTCCATGTCCAGATTTACCCACAACAGTGGTCGGCTAACCTAATTTGCACTTGTTTCAAGTCGGCCCAGCATATATTTTTTTCCAGCACTTCAATACATATTTGTTTGTTTTTTTTTCATATCTGTTTTAACTTAATTTTTAGGGTGCTTCTGCTTCGGATCTGAGTTCTGAGATGGTGATTTCAGACTACAGAGGAAAAGTGTGTTTTTTAACTATGCTGATTAGTGCAAAGATTCTTCTCTGTCCTCCTGCAACTTTATAACTGTTGAAAACAGCTCTTGGTTCCTCAGCGAGCAACTTTATAACTGTTGAAAACAGCTCTTGGTTCCTCAGCGAGTGAAATAATATCATCCACAGAACAGCACTGATCACACAGTTGTTTCCAGCAGTCTGCAGCTGTCCAATGATCCATTACATGTGGAATCATTAAGCTATGCAGTTTTGAGCCCCCTGGTTTGGATTAAAACCAGCACTGCTCGAATATTAGACAATATGTCCTTATAATCTTGAAGAGCCAAATAAAATCAGGTTCGAAGTTCTAGGCAATCAAGTGTTAAATTGAAACTTAGAACACATGATTTCTGTCAGTGCAGTATGTGCACTCTGCGTGCTCATTAGTATTGCAGTTTGATATATAAATGGATAGGTAAGAGTTGGATCCAATGCATTTGCTCTTCCCAACTCTAACCATTTTTGCTTTCCTATCACAATACAAAGACCTTTCTTGGTATATCCAGTGTAACTGCTTACAAGAAGATATTTCATCATAGGCTGCACGCTTATATCGTCTCTTATACTTTGCTCTTGCTAGACCTATAGGCAGGAAGCCACAGGCACCTGAGAACCTTCTTACAGACCATATTCCATGAAAATTATTGCATCATACAGTTTAGCATGGCTTAATATGATTCCTGGTCTCCTTAAATAAAGGGTTTTCATGCTCCACCTTGAGTACCCAACAAAATATTGGGTAACAGGGACATAGGATGTGTTCCTTTCCTAGGTGGTAAAGTGACCTAAACTAAGTGTTTATTTACTGTAAGGCCTAATCTAATCAATTGAAATGAAAAAAACCAGTTGGGTTGTAGAGGAAACATAAACAACAAGCAACAAGAGAGGGTTAGATTCTAGATCGTACCCTACCTACTCGTGAAACATTATCCTCCTTTAAAAGCAAATTTGGGAAGTTGTCTCCATTAATACAAAGCAAGAGCCGTACAAGCAAACACAGCTAAAAAAATGGGCAATTAGGTGCAAAGGTGATGACTCATGGCACCCTTAGATGAGAAGCTACCTTGTTGCCAACAGGATTGTGTTGAAGCTTCCTTCTAGTGCATTTGAGAGAGGAGGCTAAAAGGTTGGATACAAAGAAGGGATCAGGCCAAACTTATCAATTAAGCCAACCAAAGCAACAAAGGAATTCCAATGGCAAATGGAAGAAAAGATACCCACTGTAGTAGCCTCCAAATTGGGAAATGGTTGAAGGAGATAGCCAATCCAAGCAAAACCAGGAGTCTGAATGTCAGAAGTTGGAGCAAGATTGGTAGTGAGCCATTGATTCGATAAAGTTTCAATGTTTTAAAGAACAAAGCAAAATACATTTACAACATACCCTGGATCTGATCCAGCTGATCAGGCCCTAGTTCTTTCATTGATCATGTGTGAGAGTAAGAGCATAAGGTACAACATTGTCTGGTACAATCTCTGTCAAATACCTGAGATCATGTGGGTCAGCTGGGCAAATGCCAGAAACATCTCTGGCAAACATCCTGGACAATCCATAGATCACATCTGTACAAGTTCTGGCTGTGATAAAAATTGCAAGTGAATCGATCCTCTAGTTACCCTTATAAGTCATGGGATAACAGTATTCAAGGAGGAGGAAACATAACTTCTCTGCTCAGAAACATGGAACCTGTATTGGGCTTTTTGTTCTCTTAAGTGTGTTTCTTGTTCCATGTTTTGTAAGTCTGTTGGTGTTCTTTTGGTCTGAAATGCACAAAATCTTTCAGACAAATTTTCTATAATTAGGTTGTATCTCTCCGTTTCTTGCTTAATTTTTTTGAATGTCAGCTGGAATGAGAGATAAGCATGTGAAGAAACATTTTAAATGTTTTAGAAAATGTGGAAACAATGTATCTATATATAGATATATAAGCATGGAGGAACTTTTATACTGTGTTGTATAGATGTATGGGCAGGAGTTTAAAAGAACAAATTTTTAGAACTGCTCTTTTATATTTTTATTATTTTTATTATCTCTTTTTTTTTTATAAGTTTTTAAGTGATGGGGTCCCCCTATTTTTTTTACTTTTGTATATGGAAAGGGGGCTCAGCTGAGGCGTTATTGCTACATAGCTTTACACATCTAAAACTGTGCCATTATATTTTGAGATTTGTCTTTTTTTGAGAAGTTAGGGGTTTAATAATTGATTTGTCCTTCAAGGAATTTGATGTTGTGTGGAAGGATGAAATTGAAATGTGAATCTGTTTGACTGCTGAACAGTGAATTTCTGTTAATCCAGAGGTTGTTGTTGCTAGCTAGCTGCCTTGTGTACCTCGAAAGAAGTCATGCCTTGCTCTAGCTTGCTGTAAAGGTGTTTTCTGGTTTAGGAAACTGTTTTTTCCAATTGTGTAGACATGAGATGGATTGCTGATGCAACCACAGAATTATCTGTTTCTCTAATGCCAGGTTTTTTCATTTTATGGTTACAAAGTTTAGCAGAGAAAACATTAAAAATATTCACAGTTTGCATGTTACATTCATATGGGCAGGTGCCAGGATGTCATGTCTTATGTAATAGTAACCATTTTCATTTTTACAGACTGAAGTTAAGATATCACCCGAGGAGCAACCAGTTGTCGATGATGGACAGAAGGTATATAGATACTGATGGTAAATTTTTTAGTTGTGGAAATGTTCCATATATGTGTGTGGGCTTTTCTTTAGCGAATACTTGAGCTATTTCCCTAGTATCTGAGATGGACATACATTATCTATAACAGGGAGTGAGCAACAATGTTTATTTCATGCAACAAACTGTTGGAAATGCCTGTGGAACAGTTGCCATCCTCCATGCAGTAGGCAACATTTTACCACAACTCCATCTCCGTAAGTTTTATGGGATACTTCAAATATCATGTTGATGATTTAGTCAGTATATAAAGATATTTATTGTCATGGCAATGTAATTTTTGATGATATGGATAAATTGAAGCAAGAACAGATCTTTTGGGTCATGCTAACTTCAAATCTGTTATGGGCATAATTGTGAATTCCCAAATTTTGACACATGTTGGAATCCGACTTTTCATTGACCAGTGTCTAGCATTACATCACAATTCTTTATCAATGACTGGAAACGGATCTCCCTTATTTTATTTTTTGTTTGTTAGCTTGTCTGCAAACTGGTGGGACTAACCTGTGGCTTGAGAAACCATGACTCAGGGGCTTCTAATTTGTCAAAATCACCCAGGGATTGCATTGAAACTGGGCCACGCCAACCTGTACTCATGTCTGGATTTGTGCCCATGGGGTTTCGAAGTGGTGACCTTTTCACCATGGAGTGTTTTAACAAAACACCCTGTTGCTGACTGCTCTATGCCCCATGGGAGAAACATATCTCCTTTATGAAACTACTCTATCTTACTGTATTCTCATGTATTCTTTAATATTTGAGTTGTTTGAGCAAGTGTCCTCAGTTTTCTTTTTAAAGGTCTGGATGGTTGTATAAGACGATTGGCAGCAGGTGGCATGATTATGCAACTCAAGCAGCTACTAATGTTATTTTAGGACGATGGCTTGAAAACATGACTGCCGAAGATACAGTGTCTACAGGTTCTAAGGGTTACCATCCAGAAAGTCATAAAATAAAATTAATCCTGAGGAAGCAGAGGTCAAAGACAAGAAAATCAGAAAAGTTCCAGATTTAAACACAAGTTATTGCTCCCAGTTGGGGATATGGTTTCTGTTTTATCATCCTTTCGGCCCAGGACAAGGTAAGTGAATATGCTTCAGTAGGTGGTTTCCACCAACGCCCAACACTTGATCTTATCCTCCTTCCTCACAGGCGGAAAGACAACTTTGATATTAGTTATCCATAAGTTGTTTTTCTTGACTTGGAACTATGTCCCTTTTCCTGTGGTGGCTTCTACCACTACTACTTGCCTTTGCCTGGAGGTGAACCTGGACCTCAATTTGTTGTGCATGGATTTTGCTTCGGATGACAATACCCCAAAGTCAAAAGTTGTCTATAATCCCATGGAGTTTACAACGTAGCAAGATGATTTTTTCATGTTCGACTATTTTGAGGCAGTTTATCCCAAAATATTGTTTTCTGCCAGTCTTACATCCTTTCCCCAAGGAAGACTTCATCGATAACCTGCCAAACTTCTACCCCCAATAGCAGACCAGTGTCCTTGCACTGGAAAAATTAGTTTTTTAGGGTTTCCTACAATGAAAAACTCATATACATATAGGACTGCTATCACACAAATATGCACCAAGAAGAAAAAACAGAGCCAAGTGATATTTATAAATTTATTGGCTATCTAGTTGCCTGCCCTGTAGCCGCTATATTGTCTCCATTTGGACTCCTGCTTTTTCAGTTTTTTTTTGGGGGGGACTATCCCTAGGGTATGTGCCTGTTAATCATTAATTAGTAAAATCCACCTGTAAATTCAGACTTATAAAAACACACTTAAGCTGTCCTTAAGTGCCTAAAAGCACTCAAAAACAATGATAAATTCAAAATAAAATAACAAGTGTTGAGATCAAACTTATTATCTGAATTACAGCAGTGATTAAGTGAACAAGAAAAGAAGAATGTGTGTGCCTTGAATGAGAAAAAATTTCAAAGTGCACAAAATAAGATAGTAGATCCCTGCAGCATGATTGCACAAGTAAAACAATCACACAAATTTGAAGAGTTTGAAATAAAACATAATTGAATCCATTTAATGTTTAAGGAAGAGGTGGATAACAAAAGCATAGTCACCAATACCATCACAGGCTGCTTAGTCAATCTTTGGCATATATTGGTTGAAGAAGTCTGTCAAGTCCAGGGTGGAAGGAAAGATGCTAAAGATCTACTGCTGTAACCTGTCAAGAAATGTTGGTAACAGGAACATTATCTCTAGAGTCCCTCTCGAGGATTCTTGCAGAACTGGTATCCTTTGGCTGTATATCAAGGCATTGATTTGGGAGATAACACAATCCATTCTATTGTTTAGGCAAATATAGACATGTAAACACATCATATAAAATCTATTACAATGAACAATAAGAATACTATGTTCCAAAAAATTGAACACAATGGCTGCCAAGGAGCGATTTACAACAGAGTCATAGGGTATCCAATATGAAAACCACCATCTGGATGCGCTACGAGATGACAAAGGCAAAGTTTGCTGATGGCTTGGTTGCTTATTAATTTCCAAAAATAGTGCCACACGTTCCAAGTTAGACATGGAAATCATCCATGGAGGAACAAGAATCCCCTGCTAGACATACTACTGCGAATTCAGGCAACACCCTCTAACAACTAGCAGTCAAGCACATGAGAAATCCCTCAATATCATCTCTTGCACCAACTTGACCATCACAAAATTAGTGTACTAGGAACCCTGCATGATCCAAAATGGATCCACCACTGATCTACCAAATTGAAAAGCTGAATTTGTCTTTAGCATCTTTTTTATTTGGAAAATTCCATGTTGAAGGGATGGCCACTCACATCCATTGATCCCATTTATTCATTACTTCTTGTTTATATTGCCCTGAAATAGATTCCAACCTGTTGAGCAGATTCTTATAAAGTTTGCCATGTATGATTTTTCTTTCTTTTTGTTGCTTGCATTAAGAGGTGTCCTATGTTTATACCAATAGGTTTTCTCTTTTCTTTTTTCTCTTTAATCTACTGAAGCAATTCCTATTTCATACGCAATATTTGCAGGTAATGGATCTTTTTTTGAAAGATTCTTTACATCCACTGCAGATATGACCCCAGCAGAGGTGACACAACTTAACTTTCTCTTTTTAATTCCAGTTTTACCATGGAGATTATTTTCTATTTTTATTTTCTCACATTTTAAATTGGTATTCTTTACTGACAGCGGGCTGAATTCCTTGAAAAGGATACAGAATTAGAGAGTGCACATTCTGTTGCAGCAACTGCAGGTCATACTGTTGTAAGGCACAAACCACCTTTGCTGCAAGAACATCAATTGTTTACATAATGTTGAATTCTTAAAAGGCCCAGGCAGTCTGGAGTGTTTTTTGATATTTTGTGTAGCTTTAAATTTGTGTTTATTTGAAGTTTTTTTTTTGTAATGATATTTGAGTAATAATTAGGGGATTTGTTCTCTATATTGATATTGCAATGCTTTTCCCAGATTTTATTTGATCACTTTTTGCTTGTTTTAGAATCTTCCAACTTTCTTTCTTTTTCCTTCAACGTCTTTTAAGTCTGGTTATATTTTTTTAACTGCCCTTTGATCAAGTGCAAAGAGATTCTACTGGTTGCTTTGAATCTTTTCAATTATTTTGGTGTTTTCATGACTAAATAAGTTGCCTTTTGTTTCAATGCACCTGTCTTTTTTGATCCTCTATTTTTCATTTGCTATCACATTGCATGTAGAACTTTATGCTGGTTTTAAACTGTCATATTCATACAGTTCTGCCACATTTATTGTCAGTTTTTGAAATCCATATATGTCAATGGTCAATGGAATTTTATTCCTGCATGTCTGATGTTTTGCAATTCTCAATCTCTCTGATAAATAACTTCAGTATGCAATGTGGCCTTAATGAATGACTTATTTTGCACATGCTTCTCTTATTCTTTCTAAAAATGTGAAGAAAATAAAATTTTCCTATATTGACTGGTGTAAACATTACTTTGTATGCTGTCAATGACTAGCAATTTAATCTATTTATATATAAACTTTTGTTACTACTTTGCAGGCTCCTGATCTGAGCGTTAATGTGGATCTGCATTTTGTTTGCTTAACTTGTGTGGATGGTAAGCATTCGTAGCAGTCATTATTTTATTCATAATCACTTGGCTTAACGGAAACTATAGAATGTAATTTCTGTTCATGTTTATGACTAGTATTGTTATAAACTTGGCACCATGGAAATGAGGGAATGTTGTCTTAACCCTCAAAGAGATGTATCCATTCAATGAATTGCTGAAGGCTGGAATTTAGGAACAGCTTTACTGGCATGGACACTAACTTTGCCACATGCCTTGGTTAGATCATTACGTGCAAAAGATGGTTGCCAGCTTGCCACTACTAAATCTGCAAAGTTGAAACTAATATTTTTGAAATCTTCTTTCTCGGATGGTGTAAGTATAGTGTTCAGGGGAACCACTGAGTGGGATGAAAAACTTCTCCAATGGAAGGAACTGTGCTCGGGATGGTTTCTGAGGATCTTGGGTCAAACCGTTTACTAGTTGCCTTGTGAAAGGCATCTTTACAAAACTCTCCAGGGTGTCAACTGCAGAAGAGATAAAACTAAAGGAATGCATAATGTGTATAAACTATGGCATAAATCCATACCCTGCAAATAAAAAATATCCTATTAAGGTGCAGTTAGACCAAATTGGTCTGTTGGGTATATGTTAAGCTCCTTTTATAACAGGGTGAAACCAACTCGAGGAGGTCAAACTCCTTCCCTCACACACACACATCGCTGATTTGCTGAGGACTGAATCAGGCAAAATATTTTATCTACTGAAGCATGGAATCCCAGTTGAAGATATTACGCATACAGAGATGTTTCAAAGGTTTCAAAAGAGTACCGAGATCTCCTTAATCCTTCGCTTCCTATAAAAATGCCCTAGTAAATTTTTGTTTGAGGTGGATGCCCTAAGGAGGGCTGAAAACACAGTTGGGTGCTGATCCTTCACTTGCAATAGAACAACATACAAATGGATGCCCTTAAGCCCTAAGGACTACTACAGTTTGTTATACAATAACAATTTCTCTTTTCGTTTCACAAGAAATTGCAGAATGATGCCTACAAATATCAGTCTCTACCTGCAATAGATTTCCCCAACGAATCCCACAGCAAAACATTAGAAATCATGCCCTAAACTAGGTCCGAGCTGTGTTAATTTTAGATAGCCATGGTATGTTCTATGTTTAATGCAGTTTTACTTCAATCTTTCTTAAAGGCCCAATTCAATTTAGCAATCACATAAACATGAAAGTAAAATGCTGATAGAACATAATAATAGATCAACAGAAGACGAGCCAAATAATGTAGATCAGATTTTACAATTCTTTTTGTTCAGCAAAGATAGAGAGTGATGTGCGAGACGGCAGTCAACAGGATGCATCAGCCAGCAAAGGCTTTCTCAACATCAGATCAGCCAACCTTCCAAGTGTCACGCACACCCCTCAAAGACAGCTCCAAAAGTCAACACAAGTCAGCAAAAGAATCCCTCATCCAGATTTCCGGTATCATCCATATTCACACGTGCGAGAGAGAGAAGCCTCTTCTAGGCTGTACGAACCAATCAGATCATGAGGAATGTGTGTGATGAGATGATGATCAAATGGACATCATCTCTCTCCAATTTATATCAGTCAGTGAGGGTGTGTGACACATCTATTAGGCTTGTGAGCCTACATTACAAATCTGGCCGACCTTGCACCTGTGTGGAAAATAAAATCAAAGTATATTTTCTGCTCATCCAAACAAGATGATCTTTAGATCAATCTTGCACCTCTCCGAAAGAGGAATCCAACAAAAATATAATCATCATCATATGAGCACTGCAACTTGGAGTTTGGACCTAGTTGCCCAAAATTAACAAGCTGCAGTGAAACTCAAATAAAAAGGGTCTATTGTTCAAGCCCTAGCCACAGATATAGAATATGCCTTAATCTGAAATTGTGACCAGAGGATTCGAGGTGGATTCTTGAAGGAGATCTGAGCTCAAAATAACCTGCAAAAAGAATTACCCTAAATGAACCACCAATCCAAACTAAAAACAAAATAAAATAAAAAACCCTTTGAAGATGCTTTGCTGTTTTCTGCCTCAGGAGGTCGAAAAAAAATAATTCATAGCTAGTCTTAAAGATATGTCATGTATAGTTGAAAATGCATGATGATGAGGTGAGGTAAGGTATAAGGTCTACTTTTTATAGAGTTATCTTATGTTGAGAAGGGCTTCTAAAGGAGCAACGGTTCCTCTTTTGTATGAGGATTTCAAATCAATTAAATATTTAAATTCTAATTAGTAATTTTTTATGACCCAAGCATTAGCCCTTGTAGTTGAGGATTTAATATTTTAATTAACGAGGGATACCTTTGTGGATGTTAAATGGTTTGGTGCTCTTCCAAGATGATTTTTCCATGAAATAGGCCCAATAACTCATATGCCAGATGTTTGATGACCAACAACCAACAAAAGTGTGCCATGCCAGCATCCCTTGGGGTTTTAGCCCACTAATTGGGGTCTTCACCTTCAAACTTGAAAATCTCTCAATCCAGGAGGCCTCTCGGGGCGTACCAAATACCACCGGAAACATCTTGGCGAGGAGAATCCAATGACTAGGATCTCCAAGGCAAACTTAAAGATTTGCTACTTCAAAAACCCTGAACAAATTCGGGGTATATCCTTAGTCCAAAGAACCCAAACCTAGAACTCAGGGTTTCCAATCATCCAGCAGTTGAGCATCCAACTTGATGTAATCTAGACAAATATAAGAGTGTTCATTAATTGTTTGAAATCAATGACATGTGTTTAGTCAAAGTGAAACCCTAGTGTTGACATCAATGACAACACCATTTAACAATACAAACAAGCATAAGCACCCGATTGCAAAATGAATAAAGTACCTTTTGATCAGAAGATCGCCTTCCAACTTGCACTCCTGCCAAATGGGCGAGGAACATATGATTGATTTATGTGGCAATGACATGAATTGTTAGTTTTTATAGAATCAGATGTGTTCTAGCCACGAAATTTTGTGGAGAGGCTAGAATACAAGAGATCTCCAAAACCCAAATATCGTTTTTGGAAATTCCACAAAGAAGTGTCTCAATTAGATTATTAACCATTTTTCAAATATTTCCTAAGTTTAAACTTAGGGAATATGGTTAATTAATCAGTTTTAATTGAGATAAGGTGAGAATCATTTAGAAACTCACACAGATCAATAGGGAATTAATATGGGCCATTGATTATGTTTTAATCGTGGCCGTTGGTACTCCAACAAAAGATTATAAGAAGAATTCGATGGGTAGATGGAGATCACTCCAGTGCAGTTACTTAGTTGCCCTGGCAGTTTGATTTTCTCAGTGGCTGCGATTCAACAGAGAGGATAGAGCCAGAGGGTGAGTAGCAGGTGAGAGAGGAGGGCATCAATATTCCAGGAGGAAGATTTCCAGTTCCTGGAAGAGGTAGTGCGAGGAAGGCCGAATTTCACTGAAGTTTTGCGCAGTGACTGTGCAGAGAAAGCTCCAACGTGAGGATAGGGAATCCATCTCAGGGGCATAAATTTGCAGCGGAGCGTGAGAAAATTCTCACAAAAATTGTGCCAGTATTTTCCTCAAATCAGATTGCTAGTAAGGCATCAAAATTATTGTACTCAGAATTGCTGCTGAAGAGTAATAATAAAACCCTCCTTGGTTGCACCAATTTTCCCAATTTGGATTTTTTGGGGACTTTCGTCCAAAAATAACTGTGTTAAAATTCTTGTTTGTGTGCTAGAATTTCTCAGTTTCCAATATTTTATTTTCCACAATATTTTTATTGTCAAAATTGCAATTGTGATTTTATTCATTTTTGTTGTAGCAAATAAATTGCATATTTAATTTACTAGAATAATTTCCAGTTGTTGCAATAAATGAAATTTTCACATGGTATCAGAGCTTAAATGATCAATCTAGAAGCATAGGAGAAGAGGAAAGAATTCTGTTGTTTAGTACGACTAGCAGGCTGAAATTCTTGAGGCAACGCAGTTCATTGACAGGTAGGCAGAGTTGTTGAGTGCAACGATTTAATTTTCCAGTTGCTGGTTAGCAAAAAAATCGAAGTTGCCTAGATTAGTAATTCCAGCAGTCAGAGGGGTAGTTGTAGCGCATTTTTTCTCTAAATAGACTCCTTGGTTGGACGCAAAGAATTTTAAGCAGAATCAAGCGTCGGGAGAAAAGAGGAATAGCACACTAAATTCTTCAGAATGACCATGGGCAGAATTAACATTCAGGAAGCTTCAGATTTGTCTTCCAGGTTTGAGGATGAATTTGCTTGCTTGTCAGGATAAACTTCACTGGGTGTTTGGTATATAGATAATGGAGCATCAACTCAAATGACAGGTGTTAGAGAATATTTCTCTAGCTACAAGGAGCAAACAAACTTCCAGATTAGTATGGGCAACATAACAAAATGTACTCCAATAGGGAGAGGTGCCGAATGTCAATGTGTTTCGACCGGTCATGAAACACAGGATTCTCAGAGAGCTTGATGCAACTCTGATCATCACACATAATCCCGGTCGGTTCCATCCTCTTCTTGAGTAGGTTAAAGAGTAATTTACGAAGCTATATGGCCTCGCACGAAGCTATGCTAGCTGCCATATACTCTGCCTCGGCTGAACTTAGTGCGATGGACTTCTGTTTCCTACTACACCGGAGGTCATTCCTGATCCGAGACTGAAATAGTACCCACTAGTACTCTTCCGATCCATTGTGCTTCCAGCCCAATTTGCATCTGTAAACCCACTCAACTAGACGTCATTTCCCTTGGTGTACTTCAATCCATATTCGACTGCTCCCTTCAAATATCTGAGAACATGTTTGGCTTCTGCCCAGTGAGCCCTCCTTGGTTCCACCATGAATTGATTGAGGGTATTCACTGCATAACATATGTCTGGTCTAGTATTAACCAGATACATCAATGATCTGATGAGCTGCCTATACAAGGTGGGACCAACCTCATCATCCTTTGTTGTGTCTATCTTCTTCCAGTTTGTAGTCATAGGCATGGCCATGGGTCTACAGTCTTCCATTTGAAATCTCTTTAGGATTTATGTAGTGTATCTTCCTTGCCCCAAGAAGATTTCTCCCTTCAGTTGCCAGACCTCCAAACCAAAAAAATAGTGCATCTGCCCCAGATCCTTCATGTCGAATTCTGTAGCCAGATTCTCCTTGCAGTCTTTGATGAGCTTGGATGATCCAGTAAGAAACAGAACATCCGCATATAATACTAGGATTAACGGCTCATCCCCTACCCTCAAGTAGTAGAGATTTGGATCTGCGCCACTCTTGACGAACCCCATCTTCTGCAAATAGCTATCAATTCTCCCATACCATGCTCTGGGGGCTTGCTTCAGGCCGTACAAGGCTTTCTTAAGCTTGTAAACATGAGTCTTCTGCTCATGTGTCTCGAAGCCCTCTGGCTGTTCTGTGTACACTTCCTCCTCTATCACTTCGTTCAAGAACACTATCTTGACATCCATCTGGTAAATCTCCCATCCCATCTGCGTTGCCAGAGAGATGATAGATTTGATAGAAGTGTAGCGAGCTACAGGAGCGAAGGTTTTCTCATAATCGATCCCTTCCTTTTGTGCATACCCCTTATCTACAAATCTTGCCTTGAACTTCTCTATGTTGCCGTCTGCAACATACTTGATCTTGTAGATCCACCTTGATCCTACAATTGATCTGTCCTGTGGTCTAGGGACTACTTCCTAGACATCGATTGCCATGGTGGAGGAGTATGCCATGATGGAGCTATACTCCTCCACCATGGCATCCACCCATACCTGATGCTGAGTTGCTTCTCGAAAGTTGGAGGGTTCTCCAACCTGAGCAACTAGGGCCTGGTATCTGTTAGGTTGTCTTTGTACCCTCTTCTCGTCTCTAGGAGCTCCAACAAATTCCACTGCATCCTTGAGAATTTGTTGGAGTTCTCTATTCGGTACTCCACTGGTGGAGGGCGGTCTTACTTGCTCTCCCGCCTGTTCTTCTTCGAAGGAATTCTCCTTAGAATCCTTGTGACTTGACCCATCCTTCGTTGGCCGTTGAGGCTGAACTAGTGGATCTTCCTCGATCTGTGTATCTATATCCATTTCCCGGGATTTCCTGAAGGCTCTCTCCTCCATGAATTTCACATCCCTCCTTACTACGATCTTCCTGCTCTCTGGAATATAGATGCAATATGATTTTGCATTTTCACTATACCCCACAAGAAAATCCTTTTTCGCAGTATGATCCAACTTCTTCCTCCTTTCATCTGGAACGTGGCAGTACACCATGCTGCCAAATATTTTGATATGGCTCACCTCTGACTTGATGCCCGTGAACACACTCTCAGGAGTTACCTTCCCCAATGCTCTATGGGGTACTCTGTTCTGCACATATACTGTTGTATTGCAGTCTTCTGCCCACAAAAAATTGGGCATATCTTGGTCATATAGCATTTCCCTTGCAGCCTCTACTATGGTCATGTTCTTCCTTTCTGCAACTCAATTTTGCTCTGGATTGTATGGAGCTGTCCATTCTCTCTTGACGCCTTCCTTTGCGTAGAAACTGGTGAAGTCCTTATCGATATATTCTCAACCATTATCTGACCACAACTTCTTGATCTTCTTTCCTGTTGAATTTTCAACCAATGCTTTGAACTCTTTGAACTGTTCAAAGACTTCATCTTTGGTTTTGAGAAAATAGATCCAAGTCTTCTTGGAATGATCATCAATAAAGGTAGCAAAATACTTTGCACCACTGAGAGTGGCTGTGGACATTGGACCGTAAATATCTGAGTGTATTAGTTCCAATACGTTCTTGGCCCTGCTGCTGCTTCTTGGAAATGCTGCTTTAGCATACTTCCCTAGTACGCATACCTTGCAGACTTCATCTCTCCTTGTGCTGAGTTAAGGAGCTCCTATGACAATATTCTTGAGAATCTTCAAGGCTCCATGATGTAGATGCCCCATCCTTCTGTGCCATAACTCATTCAGATCTCTATTGTCTGTACTGCCAATCAGGGCCACGGGGGATTCAAGCTTGAGTTTATATAGCTTATGACTCCTTACTCCAATTTGTGCCTTCTTGGTCCAGCTAAGATGTTTGACATACACATTGTTTCCAATTAAGTATACGTCATAACCCTTGTTTTGAAGCTGAGACACTGAGAGCAAATTCATCCCCAACCTTGGTACATGCAGAACATTTATGACTCGAATCTTGTTGCCAGCTTCTGTCTGAAATGTTATGGTACCTCTTCCAACGGGGGTACACTTGGCCTTGTTTCCCATAGTAATTTGGAAATTCATCTGTTCTTCTTAGTAGCTCAAAAATCATTCTTGAACCCCCGTCATGTGAGCAGATGCTCCACTGTCAATATACCAAACACTCGGAGGAGCGGTGCTTGACACACAAGCAAGATCCTCCTCTAGTTTGGATGCCAACACTGTCATGTCATGTTCCCTCTGTGTTTCTGCATGCTCTGGAGGACTGCGTGAGTCCCTCTAATTGCATGAACCCTTCCGGATGTCAGATCTTTGGTCCATAGCAGATCCTCTCTTTCTGTCTTTAGCCTTTTGCTTTGATACCATGTGAAATTTTCAGATCTAAAAATTAATACAACAGTGATTGATTTATTTCTCCTACTTATTAGATAAGTTATTTACAGATGCTTCAGTAAATTTTGAACCAAACACAACTACAATATTTCACTCTAATCAAAAGCAGAAGAACAAAAATTACACAAGTAGCACAAAAGTATAAACAACCATATGAACACAGTTATTTTTGGACAAATCTTTCCAGAAAAATCCAATGTGGGAAAACTGGTGTAGTAGATGAGGGTTTGTATTTATCTTTAGCAATGAAAAGATCTTTTACATAAGTCTTGGTGAGCAAAGTAAATTAGCATACACTTGGCATGAATTTTTTGAACACACCGGAAGTATTCCCGACTCTTGGGGTGACCTACACCCTTTGCGTCATCCTGTGTAGCTGCTCTGTGCAGTCCCTCCCTGGACTACGTAACTCTGCGTGGAGGGGTTGGTGTTGTTGCTTAGCCCTCCCTTCCCTTCACCCTTCTGCCTTCTACTTCTCAGTCTGCTGCCTTCTCCCTCCTCCTTCTACCTCTGCAATCCTGCCTCTACAAACTCACCCACTGAAATCAATCTCTCTTACTTCAGAAATGATTTCCTTCGGGTACTGAGAATGTCCTCGACTTATTTTCCAAATGACCGTCAAGCCTCTTCTTATAATCTTCTTGCTGATGAATTGATGACCAAGATTATATCTTTAATCAATGGCTTAGATGAAAAGATGACTTGATCTCCATTTTCTAGAAGATTCAGACTCTGCTTTATTAATACCCTTTAATTATTTAATTTCCCTAAGTTTAGACTTAAGGTCTGCATTAAAATAATTAATTATTTTAATAAAGTAAGATCCGAGTGGAATTTCCACAAACGATTTCTGGGTTCTCTAGATAACTGCTGTCCAAGCCCCTCCACCAAATTTGAGACTTGGAACACTTCTCGATGCTATAAAATCAACAAAACACTCAAGCTGGAAGAAGGTAAGACAAATTGGAGTTCGATGCAACAAATTGTACAGGTTGCAGTTCGACTATCCAATGACACTAATAGGCAGTGACAATAGCAGTGGAAAGGAGCTGGATGAGTTATGGCATAGGAGAATTGGACATCTACACCATGGAGCGCTCAAGATGCTTAGAGAAACTGTAACAAGGGTTCCAGAACTTAGTCCGAAACACGATGATGCATGCAGAGGATGCGTACTTGGGAAGTATGCTAAGGCAACATTCCCAAGAAGTGACAGCAGAGTAGATGGCGTGTTAGGACCTATACACACCGATATTTGTGGCCCGATGTCCACTAGAGCACTTAGTGGGGCCAAATACTTCGTCACCTTTATTGATGATCGTTCTAGAAAAAAACTTGGTTCTATTTCTTGAAGACCAAAGATGAGGTCTTTGATCGTTTCAGAGAATTTAAAGCTCTCGTGGTTAATGCGAAAGGGGAGAAGATCAAGGTGCTTTGCTCAGATAATGGTGGAGAATACATTGATAAAACACATTTTTTTGCGCGACGGAAGGCATCAAACGAGAATGGACAACTCCATATAAACCTCAACAAAATGGGGTAGCAGAGCAGAAAAACATAACCATAGTTGGGGCTTGCAAAGGCTATGTTATATGACCAAGATTTGTCCAGATTTTATGGGCAGAGGCATGTAACATGACAGTGTATATTCAGAACATAACTCCTCATAGAGCATTGGGGAAGAAAACGTCAAAAGGAGTCTTCACAGGGAGGTCTTCACAGGGAGGAAACCAAAAGTTAGTCACTTGAGGAATTTTGGTAGCGTGGCTTATTGCCATGTGTCGGATGAAAAACATACTAAATTGGATCATATTGCAGAGAAGGGGTTTCTCGTCGACTATAGCAAGACCTCAAAGGCATACAAGATCTACATTCCTAGCAGTAGGAAGATTGTGGTGAGATGAGACGTGAAGTTCATGGAGGAACAAGGATTTAGGAGATCTCGTGAGATGCTTTCAAATGATTAGGATCAATCAACATAAGCTCCTTTGGTCTAGCAGCAAGGGCATCCAGTGGGAGCGATAGGAGGACAAGCCCAGGGATCAAGTATAGTGACTAGTACCAGTATTTCCTCAGGGGTAGGGAATCCAACGAGTTCTCAATAGACAGAGCAACATGGACAAGAGGAGCTGGTTGAACCTCCCACCACCAGTGGTAGAGCCAACAAAGAAGTTGGTCAGACATTGAGAGATGCAGAGAAGTTTATTGGAACTCCTAGGACGGACAAAAGACAATGCAAACAACCTGACATGTATAAAGCTTTGGTAGCTCAGGTTGTAGAACCTTCCAGCTTTCAGGAAGCCACACATCATCATGTATGGATAGATGCCATGGTAGAAGAGTATAACTTTATCATGACAAACAATGTTTGGGAGGTAGTACCAAGTCCGGAAGACAAATCAGTTGTAGGTTTTAGATGGATCCACAAGATCAAGTACGCTGCAGATGGCAGTGTGGAGAAGTACAAGGCTAGGTTCGTGGCAAAGGGGTATGCAGAGAAAGAAGGAATAGATTATGAGGAGACTTTTGCCCCAGTTTCTAGGTACACTTCTATTAGGTTTGTTATATCCCTAGCTGTAGAAATTTTTGTTCCCAACCTCGGTTTTCAGTTTCACCTTATTTCTCCCATTAATTTAAATGCCCATTCCCATAGCCATACATTCAACAAGCTGAAAAATAAATATTTTTTGAAAACACAAATTCTGGAAATTTCACAATGCTGAAATGCAGAAATAAAAACCCATAAAAATAAATCAGCCACACATAGAAAATAGACATGCTGATTTTTGGTCAACTTGACCCTGGAAAAACCCCCTACAACTTTTGGGGAAAACCAGTTTGAAAGCTTCTTTTATTTCTGAATATGCTTTTATAGTGAGACATAATTTACAACAAAAATTCCAGCAACTTAATTAATGTACTTTTCTCGATTTCCGTGCTTATATCTTGCCTTGGAAAACGTGTTGAACAGAAAACAATCAAAACAAAAAATTTTACAACATTTATTACAGCATTAAATGTTGAACTACCACCCTTGAAATGCATGCCCAGATTTCAGCCGTACAATTGTACGACTATACGGACTGTACAGAAAGTACAGCTGTACTGTACGGACTGTACAAAAAAGTACAAACACAAGAGAATGCAAACAACCTGACATGTATAAAGCTTTGGTAGCTCAGGTTGTAGAACCTTCCAGCTTTCAGGACGCCGCACAACATCATGTATGGATAGATGCCATGGTAGAAGAGTATAACTTTATCATGACAAACAATGTTTGGGAGGTAGTACCAAGTATGGAAGACAAATCAGTTGTAGGTTTTAGATGGATCTACAAGATCAAGTACACTGCAGATGGCAGTGTGGAGAAGTACAAGGCAAGGTTCGTGGCAAAGGGGTATGCAGAGAAAGAAGGAATAGATTATGAGAAGACTTTTTCCCCAGTTTCCAGGTACACTTCTATTAGGTTTGTTATATCCCCAGCTATAGAAATTTCTGTTCCCAACCCCGGTTTTCGGTTTCTCCTTATTTCTCTCATTAAGTTAAATGCCCATTCCCATAGCCATACATTTAACAAGCTGAAAAACAAATATTTTCTGAAAACACAAACTCTGGAAATTTCACAATGCTGAAATGCAAAAATAAAAACCCAGAAAAATAAATCAGCCACACACAGAAAATAGACATGCTGATTTTTGGTCAACTTGACCCTGGAAAAACCCCCTACAACTCTTGGGGAAAACCAGTTTGAAAGCTCCCTTTATTTCTGAATATGCTTTTACAATGAGACAAAATTTACAGCAAAAATTCCAGCAACTTAATAAATGTATTTATCTCGATTTCCGTGCTTATACCCTGCCTTGGAAAACGTGCCGAACAAAAAAAATCAAAACAGAAAATTTTACAACATTTATTATAGCATTAAATGCTGAACTGCCACCCTCGAAATGCATGCCTAGATTTCAGCCGTACGACTGTACGGAAAACACAATTGTACTTCCTCCTCGATTCCTGTGCCTAAAAACAGCCTCGAAAACAACGCTGTCCTGCTGTATGGACTTCCTCGAAATCTGTGCCAGAAAAAATAGCAAACTCCTCCTTGGTTTCGAGCCCAAAATTTGCCATGGAATGCGTGCTGAAGCTGCTGTACGAAATCCCTCTTTTCTGTACCTCCTTCCTCAAAAAGTGTGCCAACCTCTTGCTATACAGATTTTTGCCTTGGGAACCATGCCTCTTTGCTGCTGTATAGATTTGCTGAAGTCTCTAGCTGCTGCCCTCCTTCTCCTCACTGCTCAGAAATTTCTCCTTTGCTTTCTCTCATTTTCTCTCAATCTGCTCATGAAAGAATGAATGACTTTTTCCCTCCTTTTCCTCCTTTAACCTAACCCTAAGTGACTTTTGGGGAATCCCTAAATCTAATGGTTGAGATAGCTTTAGATCTAGGGCTAAGATTAAATGCTCATTTATATCTCACTTTCTATTTTTTAATTCACCCCACTTTAATAAAGACCCACTTAGTCATTTATTTCCAAAGTCACTTTTCCCTTTCTAATTTTACATTTGACTTTATTAAAGTCACTTTAAAATTAGACTTAGTAACTTTATCACTTAAAGTCACTTTTAAATTAAATTAGACTTTATAACGTTATAAAGTCACTTTAGGAGAAAAATTAAATTCTTTTGGACACTTTTCCCTAGGCCAAAGATCAAAGCCTTAAGGAACCACCTGTCCTCCGGTAACCAAATTTCAACACTAGCAGCTCAGATGGGATGGCAGATTCACCAGATGGACGTCAAGACAACATTCTTGAACGGGGTGATAGAGGAAGAAGTATACTGTAGCAGCGGAATTCGTAGATTTGGATACTGTAGCAGTAAGACTTGTATGCTTGTTGACTTTGATAGCAGAAATAGCTTTAATTATAAAAATACACAAGATGTATTTATAATAATAATATTTTATTGATAAGATATGACATGATTGAATGATTACAATGAGATCCCGCTTTTATACCTATGCAGGTACCTTTTCACGAATGGGCATGTCTTTTAGACATGCTTTTTCATTAACCTAATGACTATTTAACATAATCCTAATTGATTAGTTAGTAATTACATTTATTCTATTTTATTCTATTAATAACTATATTTATTACTTTAGTTATGAATTAGATTCATAACATTGCCTCCTTCTCGAAAAGCTTTGTCCTCAAAGCTTAACTTTTCGACACTTCCCTTTACTTGAAATTATCTGCTAAGCATGTCTTTAATCACTGGTACCTTCCTTGTGCTTTTCACATCGTCCTAAATCCATGTTCTCATTTTTTTTTTCTTCTAATAATAACTTTTTTCCTTCCTTAAGACGGAACTTGAATATATATATATTTAGTATTTAACTCCTTCATATATATAATTTATCTTCTCTTTTTTTGATGAAGAACTTCTTCCTTTCATTTGAATTTGTACTTCTATATATTGATATATATATATATGAATTTTTAAGTAACCTCTCCTTTTTTTTTTTCATTAATTTAATTAATTAAATAGTACTTTTAATTAATTAAATTAATAATTTTTTTTAAAAATTAATATTATTATATAATTATATTAAATTCATTATATAATTATATTAATAATATTATGTCACATATATATATATATATATATATATATATATATATATATATATATATATATATACAACCGTAATATTATATATATACACATGTAATTATTAATAATCGAATCGAGCTTGGAAAAGTTACGCCGATTTGACACGTCTGCTCGAACCTTGATATGCCATCGCTGTAAGCCTCCAGCCAAAACAACTTTGTTCCACCGTCAATGGTAATTGAATCACAGAGACGAAAGAAGAGTTCTTTCTTTGAAGAAAATTCGAGTGGGGGAACGGCCTCAGATAAGATTTGGTCTAGGGATTGTTGTTGAGGAAGGATTTTGCTCCATACAATGTTGGAATCGGCGGCGGATGCGAATATTTTGGAGATTGCTGAGAATCTGCAAATGTGGCGCGGAGTAGCGAAGCCGAGGATTTTACTTATATGGTCATAATCGCGATCTCCCCCCACTTTGAACTTCGCTACAACCCGATGCAGCCATCCATAGTCATCATAATAATCACCCTCTGCACTTATAGAATGTCGCCTCAAATTGCTTGTCCCTATCACCCAACTCTTTTCAAACACCTCACTGTATGGCGTTGTAACTGAAAAATTAACAGGCGTATTGAACCACCCATGTCGGCGTCTTCTAAATTTAAAGACAAACACCACTTTGTACCACGTATATGGCGACAAAAGCCTGCAGTCGAATCGACCCTTCACTTCCAACCAGCAAACATCTCTTAAGCGCGCACACTCGATGAACCTTGAGTCGGATCGCGAGTCCCATTTCCAATAGTTGTCGTTTTCACCCCATACGACGGTTAATTTGGCGGTTCTTAACCGTATTCTTCGCATTACAGTTGCCCGACTCGATGAACAGGCGGGACAGACGCGAACCACGCGGTTGCAGATATTTTCGTTTGGGCACCTGTAATTTCTGTATGACCGGTACTCCGCGTAGAAGAATTTGTTATAGCGGTCGCAGAGGAATGGCCGGAAATCCATCTGATTACACGATTCCTTGTTGCAATTCTTTCCCAAATCTGGAATCAAGAAAATATATGAAGCACATTGTGGGATCACGCGAAACAAAAGATTGCATTGTGGTGGTGAGGGCGGCGCTGCGTTCACCAAATGTCGAAGTCTATTAGCGATAGGTCCAGTCCTGGCGTTGGGAATGAGGGTTCCTAGACGACTGTCAAAAATGGGAATAATTCGATGACTTATAAGATCGTCGTCTTTCCCAGAGGAATCAACACTTTTGGTTTCCCTCTCGCTGTTTTCCTCTATTTCACCAGGGTTGTCATGCCGACCTGACTGCCCACCAAGAGAAGTACTCTTTAGCTTGCCATCTATTACAGCTGAGCGTTCAAAACCACCAAGAGACCCTGGTAAATTTTGTTCACAAGGATAAAGGGCAATATCAAGAAGCTTGGGGATAAGTCCACAATTATTTTCTCCATCTGCAATGGATTCTCCATGTTGCATTGCAGGATCTCCAGCCTCAACTGCAGCTTCCACCAGCTTCTGAAGCAGCTGCGGCGACAAACGAAGACGGCTATAATGTCGCTGTCGATGTTGCAGGATCTGACGCCAACTGAATTTGGAGTTCCATATTATTTGGGTGGAGTACTGTACTCCATTATCGGGCTGGCGAAAATCGAGTATGTATCGAATTAGAATGATATCTTCATCCAATCTAAATGTGGCGAGATAGTTCTCATTCACATTTTCATCGCTTAGAGTAATTCTGCGGCCCCGTGAGTTCTGTATTCCCTGAGGGCCGAAGTGAACCGACTCATAAAATGAAGATCCATGTAGTCCATGATTAACAATCATGCTCGACACCTGGGTTGAGTTCAGTAAATTATCATAAATAATATTTAAGTTTCCCATAAAGGCTCCCACGCACCTCAGAATATTGAGAACTAATTCTCTGTTCCTTTCTGTACTTTCATGCCGCTGCGCGTTGACAATGGCGTCTCTGATCCTTCCCTGTTCCTCTTCCATTTGTTCGAAATGACCAAATTCAAACACTAGCGTAGAATTTCTTGTAATTACTTCACATTCTTCAATTTGCAAGGGTTTTCCCAGGCAATTTTTGATGTCATTAATTTTAGTCTTCTCATTTCCATTGATGCTTTTATAACTATTGTCTTCACTATAGGATTTAATGATGAAGAATTTTGCATCCTTATATTTAGTGACAAATTCAGGACTATTATATTGTTCTCTGTCTACAGTTACATTATAAGTTTCACTGTTTCCGTAAGCCACAAAATAACCAGGCCTTGGAGGAGGCATCAACACACCCTTCTCATTAACAAAATTTGTGCTGGAACCATCACAACCATGAAAAGCAGATTGTTCAGCACCTACTGGAGTTGACAACTCTGCCTGAGACATGGGAGTTGCTTCAATCCCACTGTATTCCTGTTTTCCATCTCTAGAACTCAAACGACAGATTTCAGGATCATTAGTGTATTCTTCAACAGTCTTTCTACTAGCAGAATCAACTTTATTTGGATCCTCCTCAAGACCAACTTCATCTTCATCTTTTTGTGTTTTTTTACTATTGCTGGCAATGATATTTCTCGTATAAAATGCACATTTATGTCCTGCGAAATATTTATCACCACATTTCCAACAATTCTCTTCCTTTTTACTTTTATTACGCATTGGTGGGGGAATATATTTGGTTGACTTTTCCATGGATGTTTTATTTGATTTCCCTTTATCATAACTAACTGCTTTCTCATTTTTACAACATTTTTCATCTTTTTGTTTGTCATGATTTTCTTCTCTATTACGAGAAATTTTTTTAAGATCTGCAGAATTTTTTTTAAACCGTTTGTGACTTCTGCCCAAGAATTCTCTACTTGCTGAAGTTTTTCTTGAATTTTTCTAATCTGCTCAATTCTTTTGGGATCTTCACGTAATGACACATAGTGTGGTAGTTTATGTCCATAGGCTTGTAAACTACGTTCATAGGCTTGTAAAACAATGTTATGTGCCATTGCTTCAACTTGTCCTCAATATGGCTTTGATACCACTGTAGCAGCGGAATTCGTAGATTTGGATACTGTAGCAGTAAGACTTGTATGCTTGTTGACTTTGATAGTAGAAATAGCTTTAATTATAAAAATACACAAGATGTATTTATAATAATAATATTTTATTGATAAGATATGACATGATTGAATGATTACAATGAGGTCCCGCTTTTATACCCATGCAGGTACCTTTTCACGAATGGGCATGTCTTTTAGACATGCCTTTTCATTAACCTAATGACTATTTAACATAATCCTAATTGATTAGTTAGTAATTACATTTATTCTATTTTATTCTATTAATAACTATATTTATTACTTTATTTATGAATTAGATTCATAACATATACATAGAACAACGAGAGGGCTTCGAGACTCATGAGAGGCGCATTCATGTGTGCAGACTGAAGAAAGCTTTAGATGAGCTCAAGCAGGCTCCTAGGGCATGGTATGGTCAGATTGACAAATACTTGTAGCAGATGGGATTTGTCAAGAGTGATGCAAATCCCAACCTCTACTATTTGATGGTTGAGGGTGAGCCACTCATTCTAGTTATGTATGTGGATGTCCTCTTTTTGACAGGATCATCAGGGCTCATAGAAGATTGCAAGAGGAACCTGGCAACAAGTTTGACATGAAGGATTTGGGGTTGATGCACTATTTTCTGGGATTGGAAGTGTGGTAGAAGAATGGGGAGATCTTCCTTGGACAAGGAAGATACGCTACAGATATTCTGAAGAGGTTCGAAATGCAGGATTGCAAACCCATGACTACACCCATGATCACAAATTCGAAGAAGATAGATGCATTAGATGACAAGGATGTTGATCACACCTTGTATAGACAACTCATTAGGTCCCTCATATATCTGGTCAACACTAGGCCAGACATTTGCTTTGCAGTCAATACCCCTAAGTCAGTGCATGGTAGAGTTGAATAGGGTACATTGGGCAGCAATGAGGCACATTCTGAGGTATGTGCAAGGCACAATCGAGGATGGGTTGAGATATACTCGAGGAGATGACGTCAAACTATGTGGATTCACAGATGCAAATTGGGTAGGCGGTTTAGTGGACAGAAAAAGTACCTCTGGGCACTGCTTCAATTTTGGATCAAGGATGGTTTCTTGGTCTAGTAGGAAGCAAAAGTTAGTAGCACTGAGCTGATCTCTACAGAAGCAGAGTATATGGTAGCCAACACAACTATGTGCGAAGCTATATGGCTTAGAAAGCTGCTAGTAAGTTTGTTCAGGCATAGGATGGAAGCAACCAATGTCTACTATGATAATTAGAGTTGCATAAAGCTCTTTGAGAATCCAATGTTTCATGACAGTTCGAAGCACATAGGTATTCAATGCCATTTCATTAGAGATTGTATACAACGTAGAACAGTCCAACTACAGTATGTTCCCACAAGAGAGCAGGTTGCTGACATACTAACGAAAGCTCTAGGGAGAGCTAAATTCGTCTATATCAGGGAACAAATGACTATGGTGGAGAATCCGTTTCAGTAGCAGGGACATGTTACTTTGGTTGATTCTCATGAAAACTCCAACAATCTCCTGGGACACAGACTTGTAACTTGCACGTTGGAGCAAATTATTTTTGGAGCATGTGTATTGGATGTAGGGTATCACCCATGTTTTATATGAAAATAATAAATCCCTTTGGAAAGTAAATTCTATTCTAAATGCAATCTAATCTATATGAGAACATGAGATGAATGATATTAGTATGCGAAAGGAATATGCAATGTAGCTAAACTACCATGCAACACTAGCATACAATGCATGACCTAAGTGTAGTCATTTAACCAGTGTAACCAACATATCATTAGACTAAGATAACACCCCTTACCCCTATGATGACTTATGAGATAAGACAAGAAAACATCACAATCATCTATGTAACACTTATGTATTGAAACATAAGGGTGGGAGGTGGGAAAAGAAGACAAACTCGGATTATGAAAAGGAAAAGTGGAATCAAGCTCACACCACTAAATCTTTCCTTCGAGCTTGAATATGGAGAAATCAATGATCAAGCTTAAGAATTTTTTCTCAAAGGCTTTCTTAGGCACACAACTCTCACCAATGTCCTCAAGGACGTGCTGAGAGTGGCACGATGAGGGAAAGGGTTGGTAGGTAGGAGCTTGTTAACTAGGTTGGTCAACATGACTATCACATTCAAAAGGATCAACCAATGTTAGTTTATCGTGCTCAGGATCCATGTGACCCGAATGTGACTGTGGGATCAATCAAGAAGATTTGAAGGTGGCTCAAATACATCAACAATCATGTATTCTTGATTATATGGAATGTAAGGCAAGACAAGGGCATTCTTAACATCATCATCAATATCATAGATTGGATCCTTGTCAAAGTGAGCACAACATCCATGAAAAGGCGAGGTGCTTGCCTCAATTTTTCTTGCCAAAGAACCACCTTCATCACGATCCATATAATGCTCTCTGTCCATACCATCTTCAAGATCACTTTCAATGTGTTTGTCTAGATGATCCAACAAAGGCTCTTCCTCTTGCTCACAATAATGATTTCTAAGATGGCAATGATCTTCTTCATCTTCCTCAACATAATTGAGGAGGTGCTCTTCTTGGAGAGCTCTGGTCAAATTTTGAAGAACGACCTCAAAACTACATATTGGTCCCCAATACTTTAGAATTTTTTCAGTTAATGCCTTGATGGAAGGGATGCTTTTAGATCTACTAGAACATCTAAGCTAGTTTGTTTTTTCATCCCCAAAGGAACTAATGAAAAGCCACATGAGAGGATCCTCATGAACCATGTTGATCTTCGAAGCATACTTGGTAAATTTGACAACATTGTCCACAACTGAAGAAGGATTACCATCAAATTTTGGGACACTTGCAATATAACTTGAATCCCATTAATTTGGACATCCAGGAATTTCCTTGACTTCCAAAGCAATGAATATCTCATGCATGTCCGAAGGAGCCATTCCCTTGAACCTTGCATGATAATAAAATAGGAGTAGCTAGCGTGAATTCAAAATGCTTTGAGAAATGCTTGCTTCACCCTACAAGCATTGAAATTTGAAGTTCAATGAAGAACAAGAACTTTGTTCTTCCAACAAAGTTGTTAGAAAAAGGATTTATTTTGTTGTTAGGGATGAAACTAAAACTACAGGGAGGTAGTCTCACTTCATCCTCGACAACAACACGAAAAATGTTGCCGCAAAATCTAGCAGGCCTTCGAGAGGGGTACCCTACAAGGCCCAAACTAGACTAAGTGACAACAATGTGTAGTGGCCCACTGTCACCACAACCCAAATCCCCTGCTATTCACAGATTTTCAATGTTTATCGATGGGAGGAGTCTCGGTAAGTTTGGATGTCACCAAATGGCAAATACATATTCTAGGATTGTGGTGTGAGGTGACTCAATGAGGTCCTCTACAAGAAAGACTCAATTTAGCTTCAAGGCCTCAATAAGAGGAAATTCCCTTTCTTGGTAGAGACCTAAGGAGGACAATCTATGACCTAGGGTTTGATTAATTGGTTGATGCAAGGAAAAGGTTTCCAATAATGATTTTGAATGAAACAAAGGTGCATGAAACCCTCAAGCAAATGTTTAAGTTGAAGCAACACAAACTATGGTTTTACTCAAGGAAAAAGACTAGGGCAAATAAATTTATGGATAAGATTGAAGTGGATGCTCTCTAATCCCCTAAATGCTCCTTGCCCAGGGATTAACACTAAGCCCTAATTCGTGATTTTATCCTTGAAGAGGTCGAAATTAGAGCAAGAAGAATTAGTAGATTAAGGTTGTGTTTGATCACCAACAAAGTAGACCAGTCCCTTGCCCCTCAGGAGTATGAAGTCTATGATTTGATAGGATAGCAAATAAGTTTCCATTAGGGGAATTCCCAGGTCTAAAATGGGCCTCCTAAGGAAAATAATAAAATAAGAGTGATGAATTTTTAAAGAAAAATAAAGGAAACTATATATTTTTATTGTATTTTTGGCTTATATCCTTGTAGGTTTACTTAAATGTCAAGGGTAGACACCCGTTGGATGTGAAATTAAATTACACATTCAACGAGTACCTACTCTGTATATGTAAATTTTTGTAGATGTTCTATGCTAGGAGCAATTTTACTTTTCTCACAGCAATCATATAAATAGTTAAGCAAAATGCAAATAGAACATATAAGTGGATCTTACAGAAGACAAATCAGAAATAGGAAAAATGTGTTGGTTCGTTACGGCGGTCAACAGGATGCTTCAACCAGCAAAGTCTCCTTGGTCAGCCAACCCAGCATGTGTCACAACAGTCCTCCAATCAGCAAACGAGTCAATTCAAGTCAACTCCAAAAAAGTCAACGCTGTCCTGAAAAAGTCAACGCAGGGCAGCAAGCTAAAAGTCAACGCAGCAGCAAATTGGTCAACCCTTTGACCTCGATTTCTGTGCCAAATAGTACGGCCTTCCAAAATCGAACTTCCCACAAAGTTTCAGCCCAATTGGACCATGCGTTGACCAAAGTCAACGCTGGTCAAACTTTCTGCAAAACCCTAACTGCAGAAAAATCGTCCTTCAACTCAGCCGTATTGTTTTGTCCTTCTTCTCCTTCACACGTGTGGCTGAACTCGTCCTCCAAGTAGCTCGTACTATCTCAGATGAGAGAAGAAGATGTGAGTTGTGTTGTGATGAAATGCTCTCCAACTTTGCCTGTATTTATATCCATCATTGGGGCGTGTGGCACATCTGCTGGGGGTGTGAAACCTTAAGGCCGACCTGCACATATAATTTATTATGAATAATAAATTCAAAATAAATGTTCTGCTCATCGGATTAAGACATATTATATATGGATTTTACACCTCTCCGAAAGAGGAATCCAATAAAAATATTAGCCTCTTAATGTGAGCATCATAACATGGAGTTTGGACCTAGTTGTCCAAATTTAACACTCCCTCTCAACTAGGGAGAACTCCATCCATCAGTGCAATCAAACATCGTGCGTCATCCCGCCGTAACTTGCTTTGCTGGCCTCTTGATTTCAGAACAGAAGTGGGTCAGTCACAAAGACATCATCCCCCGACTGACATAATCAGTCCAGAGGTTCCAAACCTCTATCAAACTCATGAAGAGTATCCAACCAACCCAAAGTTGGTTCATCTGACCCGAAGTCAGGCAGAGGTCCCAGACCTCACTAAACTTGATCCCGGATCAAGTGGTTGGACCGTGCCATCCTAGATAGAGAGTACGGCAATCTCTGATGCGTCCATCAGTCTTTGCTAATAGTCTCTAGCTTTTCCCACCTCATTGGCCAAATGAGAGGTACTTCCCATGAGCCCTGAACTCAATGGGTAGGATGCATACGGGGCACAGATAAATGAGAGGCGAACCGGCTCAATAATCACAAGGGTGGGGCAGAAGCATTATGAGTGCTTATAGCTCCGAGAAGCTATCCCCAAAGCCCCCCAGAGCTCCCAGAGCTCATCGTCCAACGGGACCCACATCATAGGGTCGTTCCACGATACCAAGACTCTCACGGAAGGTTAGGAACTTGACCTTCCCAGGGGCTTAGTGAGAATATCCGCGACCTGCTCATCAGTTCCTATATGATCGAGCCTTACGGCGCCTCGCTGTACCATATCCCGGATAAAGTGGTACCTGATATCAATATGCTTGGATCGGTCGTGGAACACAGGATTCTCAGTCATGCGAATCCCACTCTGATTATCACAGAGTATCACGGTGGTATCTAGCACATGTCCAAACAACTCACTAAAGAGCTTTCGCAACCAAACTGCTTCACAACAGGCCATACTCGCTGCAATGTATTCGGCCTCGGCGGTGCTCAAAGCCATCGACTTCTGCTTCCTTCTCATCCATGAGATCGACGAACCAAAGGGTCGACGACATCCGGATATTGCTCTTACGATCCACCACTGCTGCCCGGCCAATCGGCATCGGTATACCCATGGGAGTATCACACTCCCGGCGGTGTATCTCGGCCCATGGTTTATGCGTGCCCCGAAGATATCTCAAAAGATTCTTGGCACCAACCCGGTGAAAATGATGAGGCTCAACCATCTGTTGACTCAAAGTGTTCAACGCAAAAACATATCAATAGGACGGGTGTTAAGAACATCAGCTCTATGAGTTGACGATACTTGGCCAACATAGGCCCAGCAGCGCTGCCACTCAACTTCTTAAAGTTGAGTTCCATCGGTGTCGACACGGACTTACAGTCCACCATACCAAATCTTTCCAGAAGCTTCACAATGTATTTTCCTTGAGAAAGGAAAATCTCTCCAGGTCTCTGCCAGACCTCCAGGCCTAGGAAGTAGTGCATCGGTCCTAGGTCCTTCATCTCGAACTCAGCAGCGAGCTCCCTCTTACATTGATGAATGAGAGGGTCAGCACCTGTCAGGAAGAGGTCGTCCACATACAACACTAGAATGAGAGGCTTTCCCTGCACAACCTTGAAGTAAAGGTTCGGATCAGCATTACTTCGAGTGAAGCCCAGCTTCATCAAGTAACTATCCATCCTCTCGTACCAAGCTCTGGGTGCTTGCTTTAACCCATAGAGGGCTTTCTTCAACCTGCAGACATAATTGTCTCGATCTTGAACTTCAAATCCCAGAGGTTGTTCTACATACACCTCTTCCTTTATTGCACCATGCAGAAAAGCGGTCTTGACATCCATCTGATGAAGACTCCATCCTTGCGTAGCGGCAAGGGCTATGATTGATCGGATGGTGGTATATCGTGCCACAGGTGCAAATATGTCATCATAGTCTATTCCTTCCTTTTGAGAGAAGCCACGGGCAACAAATCTCGCCTTGAACTTTTCAGCACTCCCATCGGATCCATGTTTGATCTGGTAGAGCCATTTCGCGGTGACAACTGATTTGTCCTTCGGTCTCGGGACCACATCCCAGACATCATTCTTCATTATGGACTCATATTCTTCGTGCATAGCATCCTTCCAGACTTGATGCTTTACGGCTTCCTCAAAAGATCCAGGTTCAGATTGTACAATAGTACTCATGGCAGCTAGATGCCCTTGGTATCTACACGGCTTCTTGCTTTCTCGGAATGTCCCCCTTGGGGCAGCATGTCCCTCAGCATCTTCGAGGGTGTCCCTGAGCCATGAAGGTCTCTTTCCCAGTGAAGGAGATGGATCAATAGGGTCCATTGGTCCTTCAATATCAGGCATAGTCTCATCCTGGGGTTCTTCCAGATTTCCAGGCCTTTCTTCATGATTTTCTCCAGATCTAGGAAGATCTACTACTTTCTTCAGGGAAGCATCTTCGTCAAAGGTGACATCATGGCTTATCTCTACTTCCCTTTGACCGGGTACATAGACTCTATAGGCCTTAGAAGTCTCACTGTAGCCCACAAACATTCCTTTCTTCCCAGTAGCATCCAGCTTACTTCTCTTTTCTTTCGGCACATGAAAATAGACAGGACATCCAAAAATTCTAAAATGTGAGACATCAGGTTTCTTACCGGAGAAAACCTCTTCGGGAGTTTTGGAGTCCAGTGCGGAATGAGGGCATCGGTTTTGAATGTACACAGCAGTATTTGCAGCTTCTCCCCACAGAAACTTCGGTAGACCCTGGTCACATAGCATGGCACGGGCAGCTTCCACAATAGTCCTATTCTTGTGTTCGGCAACACCATTCTGCTCAGGAGTATATGCAGTGGTAGTCTCCCTCTTAATGCCAGCTTCTCTGCAAAAGTCTTTGAACTCATTTGACTCATATTTAGTGCCATTGTCGGTCCTCAAAATCTTGATCTTCTTTCCGGTCATATTTTCCACCAAGGCTTTGAAGGTACGGAACCACATGAAAGCCTCATCCTTCTTCTTCAAGAAGTATATCCAGGTTTTGCGAGAGAAGTCATCGGTGAATGTCATGTAGTAAGAACATCCTCCCAGGGATGTCACGGGAAACATACCAGATAGATCAGAATGGACCAGTTGCAAAATATCAGATGTCTTTGTGACACTTGAGGGGAAATGTCCCCTTGTATTCTTTCCTTCGGCACAACCCTTACATACACCTTCATGATTATTTCCAAAGTCAGGCATCCCTGTCACCACCTTCCTTGCTTCGGGAAGGGCCTTGTAATGAAGGTGTCCAAATCTTCAGTGCCATAGTTCGGTTTGTCGGATAGTATCACAAGTCATAGCTCCCAACAGACTCCCTCCAACCTGGTAGAGTGTACCAACTCTAAAACCAATTGAGATAGCTTCCTTGAAGCTTTCCTTCCACATGAGCACCTTTCCATCAGAGAAGGTTACATTGAATCCTTTGTCTTCCATGGCAGATACAGACACAAGGTTCTTCTTCAATTTAGGTACATAGAGTACATCTTGCAAACGGAGGACTTGTCCTTGAGACAAGTGGAGGGTCACAGTCCCTGTCCCTTTCATGGGATATGTGGCATTATCCCCAAGGATAATTTCTAGATTAGTATCCCTTTCAACCATGTCAGAAAGTGCTTCCTTGAATCCGGTGATGTGTCTTGAGGCACCACTATCGATTAGCCGGACATCCATAGTGTCGGGCAGAGATGCAGCTGAGAGAGCAGATACAAGAATATACTCATTTTTTTTATCAACAACATTAGACTCCTCATACCTGGTATTTCTGGACCTTTTAGAAGGTTGATTGTTTCCTCCAAAGTGAGCCTTCCTCTTTCCTTTGGATTTGTCATTTCTTCGATTCCCATTCCTTCGGTTGTTGTTGTTATCGTCACTATCGGGAGAATCCTTCTTGAAGGGGAATTCTCTAGCATAGTATCCAGGGCTATGGCAGGTGAAACATTTACCCTTCTTCTCTTGAGTCTTTGTCCTTCCTTTGTCCTTAGAACCACCAGAGTTCTTCTTTCGGGAATGAGCACCATAGGCGGCATTTCTTTCATTATCAAATTCCTTCATCCTTGTTTCTTCTTGCATACATCTTGACAGAAGTTCATCAAAGTTAGGAATGGTATTATTGTTGAGAATGGTAGTTGTGAATACTTGCCATTCATATGGAAGTCCTCCAAGTGCGGTGAGAACCATCTCACGATCAGCTATTGTCTCCCCAATAGCTAGCAGATTGTTCCTGGTTTCGGTTAACTTCAGAAAGAAAGTTTGAATAGACTCATCTCGGCCCTTCTTCATATTCTTCAACTTGTTCTTGAGGAATAGCACTTGGTTCACATTGTTTACTTTGAACATAAGTATCAATTTGTCATACATCTCCTTGGATGTGCCTAGTTCAGATATGTAGGCAACCAGACTCTTATTTATGGATTCCCTGATCAGCAGCTTTGCTCTGATTTCTCCCTTCTTATACTTGTTCCTAACAGCTGCAGAGGCATTGGATGGAGGTTCTTGAATCTTCCCCGTCACATGATCCAAGAGATCATGATCTTCCAATTTGAGATCTAATATCATCTTCCAGGCATGGAAGTCATCTCTTCCAGTCAGCTTGTCATTCTCCTTGAATTCAAGACTAGTGGAACCCATTTCTTCCTGTGATGATTGCTAAAGATAGAGTTTGTCTTCACCTCAGCTCTGATACCATGTAAATTTTTGTAGATGTTCTATGCTAGGAGCAATTTTACTTTTCTCACAGCAATCATACAAATAGTTAAGCAAAATGCAGATAGAACATATAAGTAGATCTTACAGAAGACAAATCGGAAACAAGAAAAATGTGTTGGTTCGTTACGGCGGTCAACAGGATGCTTCAACCAGCAAAGTCTCCTTGGTCAGCCAGCCCAGCATGTGTCACAACAGTCCTCCAATCAGCAAACGAGTCAACCCAAGTCAACTCCAAAAAAAGTCAACGATGTCCTGAAAAAGTCAACGCAGGGCAGCAAGCTAAAAGTCAACGCAGCAGCAAATTGGTCAACCCTTTGACCTCGATTTCTGTGCCAAATAGTACGGCCTTCCAAAATCGAACTTCCCACAAAGTTTCAGCCCAATTGGACCATGCGTTGACCAAAGTCAACGCTGGTCAAACTTTCTGCAAAACCCTAACTGCAGAAAAATCGTCCTCCAACTCACCCGTACTGTTTTGTCCTTCTTCTCCTTCACACGTGTGGCTGAACTCGTCCTCCAAGTAGCTCGTACTATCTCAGATGAGAGAAGAAGATGTGAGTTGTGTTGTGATGAAATGCTCTCCAACTTTGCCTGTATTTATATCCATCATTGGGGCGTGTGACACATCTGCTGAGGGCGTGCAACCTTAAGGCCGACCTGCACATATAATTTATTAAGAATAATAAATTCAAAATAAATGTTCTGCTCATCGGATTAAGACATATTATATATGGATTTTACACCTCTCCGAAAGAGGATTCCAACAAAAATATTAGCCTCTTAATCTGAGCATCATAACATGGAGTTTGGACCTAGTTGTCCAAATTTAACAGTATACTTCTAAGATAGACTAAAAAATTGAAGATACACTAAGAAACATGTTCAATGCACTTTTTTAATGTATCTTCAATTTTTTCCGTTGTGGGTCTTCTCAGAAGTATGCATAGTGGGACTCACTGGATGTGGAATTTAATTCTGCATCCATCAAGTGTCTGCAATTGACATTTGAGTAAAACCTATAAGAAGATAAGCCAAAAATAGAATTAAAAAATAGTTTTTTTCCTCTTCAAAATATTTTCCACTGGGGATGATATTGTTGACAAATCTAGGGCATCAGGTATTAGGTGATTTCTCTTCTTATGATAATTGCTTGTAAATGCTTTTTACTTTCTTAGATTAAGATCTTCTTTTACTTAAGTTATTAGTGTTCATCTTCATCAAACAACTACCAATGCATAAACCATAAAGAGACAAGAGACACAAAATATAGGCGATCAACCAGGGCCAAAACCTCTCCCACTTGAGAGGAAAAACCGAACAAATTCTTCTTCTTATAGAGACTTCAATTGACGAATACCAAGACCAAGACCCTTGACGTACTTGCCACTCCAAGACCAAGACCAAGACCTTTGACCTACTTGCCACTCCAAGACCAAGACACCAAGATCCCTCTTCGCTTCTCTTTCTTGCACAAGTTAACACAAGTCAAACAACTCCTTTTGCACTTCTCGACTACCCTAAAACTTTGGCCTCTTTTCCACAGACCTGCAATTTGTACTACTGTGATTCCCCACGTGTGAGGAGTAGGAACATGATTGGAGGTGTTTCCTTCCTTTGCTATATTTGGAGGCTTCTCTGGATGAACTCAGCTAGCAATAGGATTGATTCGAAGACCCTTTTCTCGTCTTTTGTTACAACAGATGTACCCACTATAAAAACCCTAGTTTCTGCCACACGTGTGAAGGTGTTTACCCAAGAAATAGTCCCAAATGAGCTCGATCTTCCTCTTCCCTTACTCGTTGGTTAGTAGGCTGCCTTCTTGTGAACTTCACATTCCTTCTATTTTAGACCTTTACCGAATTTCTTCACCGAAATTTTGCCTTTTGAAATGAGGTCGAGTTGCCTATTTATAGTTGTTTGCCCATGTATATAGGCTGACATGAGTTGAACGTGAACCGACATGTCCTTTTGAGAGATTTCGTTATTATTTTGAAGCCAACATGAAGGAGGTGTATTTGCTTGGCCTTGGAGGGCCTTCTTATACATTTAATGACTCATACTAAAATGTAGCTTGCCCAAGAATGGTCCTTCATACATGACATTGACTCAAATTGACTTTTATGACTAGATGGCAAAACCTATAAGTTCACAATGGGAACCCTAACTAAAATAAAATTCTTTGATCATGAAACCCATGATTCAAGCACTACAAAAATAAGTTTATTTTATTCTTTTCATCAATTACATAAAATCACAATTACACATGTCATTATGAAGACCGAACCTAGTTACACTTGTCAACATACATCATCATCTTGAATCCTATTGGTTCTTTTAAAGTTAATTTTGTTAGTACATCTTTTGTTTTGAGTTCCAATTTTTTACCTGAAAATTTCCCTAATGCGCAAGGAGGCCAAAATTTTGATGCCCTAGTAACAAAACTTCAAGAAATTATCTATGCAATGGATAATGGACTTTTTGTGGGAGAGCTATTAAAAGTTCACTAATAGGATGTTCGTTCACATCTTATGTGTGAGTAATGCATGCAATAGATGATCTAGATAGCATTAATATATCTTTAACGAATTAGGAGACATTTAACATAACCTAGAATCAATATTGTTCCATGCATTAGACATGTAGAAAATAAATATTCAACATATAGGTACATTTACAAGATAACATGCAAAAATTCCATCCATACATCTAAAGAATAGCTCCAAAGATAAGCAAAATCAACTTCAAATGTCAAAATGCATTCATAGATTCCAAATTCTCCACAAGAAAGAAGTCCAAATTCACCTAGAGAGGTTGAAAATCCCAAGTCTGTGATGATGAGAAGTTCAAATGATTTCTCTTCTACTTATATGAGGAGTCACAAAACAATTTTTAGCCTAATGTCCCTCAAAATATAAAAATAATGTGCTAGTAACAAGCTAGGTCACAAGCCGACCCAATAGCCAATGAATAAAGCACAAACTAGCCCACATGTGTGAGCCGTAGGAGAGAGAAAATTGACATCATCCATGCATTGGCTTGCTTACGTCAAGCGTTGAGGGCTCAAGGTGCCATGATGTGGTGAGTAGAGGCCCTCTAAAATCATCTCTTAGGGGTTGGCCTTTAGGTCTCTATCAATCTCCCTTCGTGGACCCCAATTTTCATTACGGGGCACAAAAGTGGTCTCATGGATCTCCAGGTGGTCAAAAAGTCTGTGTTTGCACCAATGTTGGGGGATAATAATCACAATAACAATTAATTAGTGATTATTATAGAAGAGGCATGTCTCTAAGGACATGACCATTCGTGATGGGGCACCTGCCTGTTGAGAAATCTACGACAACATTATTAGGGCTTCTTATATTATTCAATTTCTCTATTACTTTACAATTTCTTGTGATTAGGTATTTCTTCCTCTTCTTTGTTATTACATTATTATCATTAGGACAATTGCCAAAATACAAAAACGTAAGGGAACACAAGATATAGGCGCTCAGCCAGGGCAAAAATCCCTATCTAGGGGAAAACCCAGTCAAACTCTTCCTTCAGTAGAATCAGATCAAGTTGAGATAGACCAGAACCATAACTCAGATTTTCCTCCACCCATCAGGTCAGCGTCCCATCATGCCATCCAAAGTTTTGGTCTTCTTATTTTCTTTTGCAATTTCGGCTTACTCTGCTCATGCAATTCTCGGCCTACTATGATTCCCTTTCTGCAACTGTTCTTGGTTTGTGACTAATATTTTTGGTCCCTCCAATGATGTTGACAGACCTCCCTGTAAGGTGCTTGCATAACCTTATGTTCTTGTATGAATTGGAGATGAAAAAACTTCTTCTTTTACAGACTTCAACCTCCTTTCTTTGTGAAATTGTAGACTTGAAATTTCTTGACACACTTCAAACTGGGCGAGTTTGCTTGTTATAAATAGTCGTTGGAGCCTCCACTAATAAGCCGACATGAGCAATTTGAAAGGAGATGACTTCATATACTTCATATAAGGCTATGCCGAATTGTAGACTGTTGAAGAGGCTAATGTGATGGGGGAGGAATATGACAATAAAATAATTTCCTTTCTTGACCTTAAGGAGCCCACGAAGGGTCTCAAAAATAACTGACTCAACAAAAATCCTAGAGCACTTAATCGGTGCTTTGACCTACTGAGTCCTGACTGTTGATCCAAGCACGAAACCAATGCTTTAATAAGTCAATTTAATAATAAAAAAAATTCTTTTGACAAATATATATATATATATATATATATATATATATATATATATATCATGACTCAAGTACAATTATGAAGACCAACACTAGTTACATTCTTCAACACTCCCTCTTAACTAGTGATGTATTCGTAATTACACACATATGAAGGTACATGGAAGATCTCAAAATGAAATGAACTACGAAGAGTTCGAGCACACACAGTGCTACGGACTAGAAACCTGACCAGGTTATTCTATCTGGGTGGGACTAAGATGGACTCAAGCTTTCAGCCACTCCAGGTATGATCCAACTTACTTGCTAACCATCAACCCATGGATCTAGGTGCGTATCTAAGATCAGAGCTCCATGATCAATGCCACGCTCCTTCTTCGAGATTTAGACATCAACACATAAGTTGACTAGATGTCCTCCCAAGCATCTTGCCATAAGATGCTTCAACTCTCCTTGTAAACTAAATCAGATATATCCATTTGTCCAAGCAAGCTTCCAAAGTGTTCAATCCTCTTGAGGAGAGATTTTCCTGTACAAACGTAACCCCAATCAGTAATAAACTTTCAAATATATATGTACGAGTAAACACAAACCTTCGAGGTCTTTAACCTTTCTGATGCTGCTTGTATCACCACCATGTTATCCAAATACGTCTTGTCATAAGTTTTCTTCTTTTAACAACACCAAATATAGCCTCAGTACTTCTCAAGTCTTTTGTTTGCAAGGCCATCTGTAGTACTTTCATTCATTCTTCAGCTTCATAATTTCTATGACTATCATGCTATGCCCTCCCTCTCAACTAGGGAGATATACCTTTTTCTTTCATTCAAGCTCCCTCTCAATACAACAACTTACTTCTTTTATAACATAGGAGAGACTTACAATCTTTCAAGGCTTCATTTCTTTCTCAAGGTCAGCTTGATCGTCATCATTCTTATAGATTCCTTTATCATGCTCATCGAACATCCTAAACATCTTGAAGATCATGTACTAGCGAAACATTAATAACAAGTACAACTAAGTTACAAATATATATAGGAGCATGAAGTTAACTATATCAACATCAAAACATTTAAACTTCAGACATTGTATGCCTAAACCTAGTTAGGCTCACAATTAGAAAAAGTTACATCCTTTTATACTTTAGACTTTGACAACTTGCTAGGGTTTTGTCATGAACCCTAGACTTTATTTCCGAAACATTAAGTCAATAAAATAATAATAATCCAATCACAGTACTATGCATCTAGAACTTCAATATTACTATTAGAATGATAAACTCTACTAGGATTTATCACAAACCCTAGATTTTCATTATTATATCAACGACATCATGTCCTAGATTATCAATCTCTACTAGGGTTTTGTTCTATACCCTAGATCGACAATCAAGTTAACATACTAGCATATGCATATCTAGGGTTTCATCATCATATACGAGAGACTCATATTAATACTTAGGTAAACCCTAGAAATAAACATCAATAGATACACAACAATCTTAATCAAGCTAGGGTTTTGATTGAGTAGAATAATACATTTAGGGTTTCATTCCAAGGGCCTTTCTTTATAAACCCTAATTCACCAAACCCAAGAGAATCTAGGGTTTTGACTTGTTAGCAACAAACCCTAACTTATCACAGTCTTAATGATCTAAGGTTTTGGTTTAAGGACAACAACAACAAACCCTAAAAGACTAGGACTTTGTCATAACTATACCATTATAGGAATAAACTTTTCTTTATTGGTTTTTTTACTAACAACCCTAATAGGAATAGGGTTTCAAATTGTTAACATGTCCTAAGCAAGGATTTCATTGTACAAACCCTCCGTAGTCTAAGGTTTTATCGACATACCCTTAGGTTAGGGTTTTACAGTGAACCCTAAAGGTTAGGGTTTCATAAACAAAGTATCAAAAAATAATATGATGAGGGTAGATTTAATCAGAAGATTAATCACCCTAACAAGATTCCTTGTGATTGGGAAACCTAGACATGAGAGAGTTACTAATACCAAGAAAATATTTCAAAATAATCATATTTTTAATGAAGAAGACTTCTTACATACCTTGCTTTACTCCTTTACAAACCTTGTAGGGTTTCCTTGAAGTGCTCCCTCTGAATTTAGACATAGTTTTGTACTTGTATTTGATGAAGATTTTAAGGCTCCTTCCACAAACTGGTGCAAGACAATCTGAACAAGTTCTTTTCATTGTTGAAGATTGCTTCCTTCCTTGATACAAAGATACTAAATTTGCTCAATGAATTCTTCCTTCAACGATAGGCTATGTACCAAAAAATTATTTTCGTTGTCTTTTTCAATGAGTCTTCAAAGATGCTTTTGAAAAGATGCATAAGCTTCTCCCTTCACTATTCTTGACAAAAAAAAGGTGGGTCCCATTGTAATTTCAAAGTTACGTAACTAGATCCTCTTCAATGTTTCATGAGTAGTATAGGTGTTGAGATTCCTTTTGATCCTTTTAGGTCAGTTATTATGACACTGTGGAGGCTCGACCTTCCCTTGTATATATGCACAGACCTTCGTCCTTCTCCACAGGGATCTCAACTCCTTTCAAAGATTATGGTGATTGCAATGTTAAATGGGTCTAGACATCCTCTACACAGCCCGGTCCTTGGAATTATTGATTTCAGTTATCCACAATACCTGGTAAGTTCAGATCCATGAGATGACCTGAATTTCAGATTTTTGAGGTTATTTTAGACCGTACACTTCATGCATAGAACTTCGCTCTATTATCTAGAGATTTTGGCCTGGTCTAGGCTTAAGGTTTTTAGCCTTCTTGGATCTCCAACTGATGCTTCAAGACTCCCTTTATTACTTAGGTCTTCTAGCTCAGGACAATAGCCTAATCAATGAAGCATTGTCTTATAAACAAGCCTAGAATTTAGCTATTTTAATTCGTTGCTCCTTTTAGATAGCTCGGTCTTGAGGGTTAGACTTGAGACTCTTTCTTTTCAACCAACAATGATCTTCTAGTTGCCTCTTATGCCATTAACCTTAGCTCTGTTACCATGTTGAGAAATCTAGGGCAACATTATTAGGGCTTCTTATATTATTCGATTCCTCTATTACTTGACAAGTTTTTGCGATTAGGTATTTCTTCTTCTTTGTTATTAAATTATTATCATCAAGACAATTGCAAAGCACAAAAATACAAGGGAACACAAGATATAGGCGCTCAGCCAGGGAAAAAATCCCTCTCTAGGGGAAAACCCGGTGAAACTCTTCCTTCAATAGAATCAAATCAAGTTGAGATAGACCAAAACCATGACTCAAATATTCCTCCACCCATCAGGTCAACCTCCCATCATGCCATCCAAAGTTTTGTTCTTCTATTCTTTTGCAATTTTGGCTTACTTTGCTCATGTGATTCTCGACCCTCTGTGATTCCCTTTCTGCAACTGTTCTTGGCCCGTGACTACTATTTTTGGTCCCTCCAATGATGTTGACGGACCTCCCTCTAAGGTGCTTGCATAGTCTTATGTTCTTCTATGAACTGCAGATGAAAAAATTTCTTCTTTTACAGACTTAGACCTCCTTCTTTCTCTGTGAAATTGCAGACTTGAACTTTCTTGACACACTTCAAACTGGACGAGTTTACTTGCTATAAATAGTCGTTGAAGCCTCCACTAATAAGCCGATGTGAGCAATTTGAAAGGGGCTAACTTCATATAAGGCTAGGCGGACTTGTCATTTTGTTGGAGGCCGACTTGTAGACTGTTGAAAAGGCTGACTTGATGGGGGAGGAATAGAACATTAAAATATTTTTCTTTCTTGACCTTAAGGAGCCCAAGAAGGGTCTCAAAAATAACTTTGACTCTATAAAAATCCTAGAGCACTCAATTTGTGCTTTGACATATTGATTATTGACTGAAGCATGAAACCCATGCTTTAATAAGTCAATTAATAATAAAAAAATTTCTTTTGACAAATATATATATTACATCACGACTCAAGTACAATTATGAAGACTGACACTAGTTACATTCTTCAATATTGCCTAGGAATATAAGCGTGTCCTCATTTTTAATCAATCTCATATCTCATCTCATATTTTTTGTACATTCAACATTCTTATATAAACATATTATTCGTCCCATGATGGATATTCTTATATTCCAGATATTTTGAATATTCTGCTGCATATATGAACCTTGTTCGTTACATGCCGCTAGCCCTCCCATGTCTCAAGGTGTGAGACCGCCATCCTTTGGGCCCTGGATCAACTACCATTCTGTCGTTGTTGCGACAAACACCCTCCAAAATTTTGCCTACATCATGAATTTTAGAGCCTCCTTGTGATCTTATGATCTGTCATCTCAAGTTGTTCATGGTCACTTCATGATTGGTTGATGTTTCTCTAAGTGATCAAGTCTTCTCTTGAGAATCTAAGTGTCGAAGCCACTTGCTTACACATGCTTAGCCTTTTTATGCATTCTCAAACGCACGTTCTAGAAAGCTCAGTAGTCAATGTTTATCTTTGTAGACCAGCATTGCGCAGTCCTTGAGAACAATGCTTGCGCAACCTTTGGAAATAGAGCATGCATAGTCACTAGCAATAGTGGTTGCACAGTCCTTGGTAATAGGCATTGCGCAACTCATAGAACCTGCGCAGCCCCTACCGACAATGCTTGCGCAGTTGATAGGGACAGTGCATTGTGCAATTAATGCCGATAGTCAGTGCACAATTTTATTTGGCAATGTCTCACTATTAGTGGCAATTGTATCGTTATTCAAGTGAGTCTTCTCAACTGTCGCTTTTGCGCACCTGCTTTCGCAAATGTCACTTTCACTTTCACGACTGTCGTTTTTGTTTGCTTTCGCTTTCACAAGTGTCACTTTTGCTTTCTCTTCGCTTTAGCATGTGTCGCTTTCACTTTCTTTAGCTTTTGCAAGTGTCGTTTTCACTTTTCTCAGTAATCATACGCTAAAAGGAACACTGCACCTTTAGTAGACACACTAAAAACACTTATCAATGGCTTGCCTTGTACATTTGTCCAACCATCAGATACAATGAATACCCCATAGTCATTCCAAGAATTTGTCAATTTACCCAAAGCATGTGTTATTTTGAGTTTTCATGATAAAGTCCCAGGGTTCTAGCTCTGTCATACCTAGGGCTCTTGTATCCTTTAGGGGAATTATTGATGGCGGAAACCATTTCATGCCAATAAGGTGAGCAAAGAACATTGAATGGTATCCCACATGCATAGAGAAACCAGAATTTTTGTGCATCCACATCATCCCTATACCCTTGATCAAGGAAATATGATATGGTTCTATGCCTTAAAGGGATGTTTGTGCTTGTGCCTCCATATCCACTACCATGGGTGGGACGCTGATGGAGTTCTTAGTCTATGTGATTGTGGGCTAGTGGTGTCATGTTCAAAGTCACCCTTTGATCTTTTAGATTTATATTGGCCTTCATCCTCTTCCCTTATGTATTTGGCTCTTTGAACTTGTGACACACTTCCACAAGTTGTGACACACTTCCACAAGTTTTTGATTCCTCCCTCATTATCCTCCTCTTCCTCTTTCTCTTGGTACTCCTCTTCAAGATTTTCAAATAAACCACTAGCCACTTTTTCATCCTCTTCATCACTCCTACTCCACAACACCACCATAACAAAAAAATTAACCAACATCAAGAGAATGCCAAGCCATATAGCCATGATGTTTGAAGTTTTGAACTTTGGTGGGGTTATAGTTTCTTGCTTGCAATAAAATGGAGGAATGGGAATGGGAAAGAGAGGAGAAAATATTTCATGTAACAATGAACATATAAAAAACACAAATGCTACATGGAAAAATAAAAAAAAATGGGATTAGAGTCTAGATCCTACCTCTTTGGCTCTCTAATGGTGCCTTCAATCCCAAGCTCCAATCTCCCTTGCAATCCTCTCGCTCACCTCAAGCCCCAAATGCAAATGATGTATTGTGGGAGGGGAGGAGGGATTTTATTTCTTTTGGCCCTTTCCTTCCCTCCCACAAAAAAAATCCATGCCCTTTTTCTTTGCCGCGACAGTGCTTTTTGACGTGTGGGAGCGATCACTCCCCGGTGTGAACGAGAGCAGTCAGGGAGCGGTCACTGCTCTACTGCTCTCTTGTTCGCTCCCGGAAAGGCAGGGAGTGATTTTTTTTCAAGGGAGTGCACTCCCAAGAGCGGATTCGGTGGGGAGGGGCGGGGGGGGGGGTGCGCTCCCCCACAGCCCTGGTCCAGATGTGGCGTGGACATCACAAGCACAAAATCTACAAGTTGAAACTTGATGAAACTAAAATGTGAGAGTTTGGGACTTAAGAGTTCTGAAAGTGATGAAGACTGTTGAATGTTGAACCACTGAACATCATTTTCCTGCAAGAAAAACAATGACCATGCCCAACTTCTCTTTAATTCTCAGCTGATCTCTTCCCAATTCACACAGCCAAACTGAAAATGCAAAGGTGAGCATGGAATTAGGGTTTTTTTCTATAAAAAGGGTTGCCACTTACCTGTTACAGGGTTTGCTGTTGGGCCTGCCTAAAATGCAGACTTAGCGGCTTTTTAATTATTATTATTATTTTTGCTAAAATCAATGCGGGTACCCTAAATCAGGGCATGTCTCCAAATTTGTGTATGGTGTGACAGGTTACAGCTGGGCATGGCAAGATATGAGCATGGGTTTATCTCCTGTATGTGGGTACGGAACCCGTACATGTATGATGAATCCGAACCTTCGGTATGCTACCCATGTTGTAGAGCTTGAAAATCTTAGATGATGGTAAAAACAAAATGGAGGGAAAACTTCCAAAAGCCATGTAGAAGGAACCTTTCCTCTTTTGGAAACTGTGTCATTTCCTTCTTTTGGGCAGCTTGGAGTTTTAGCTAAATACGTGAGTAGCCCAAAAGGCTAATGGTATGGTACTGCTTGTGTTCTTGTTGGATTCTTTCTTAAGACATGAAATGAGGCTGATCATTATGCACTTTTCTTACAATTGAACGTGTTGATTCATTGAAACTTGAAAGCATTGTAAAAATGGATGTATTTACTTTTGCTTATTTTTTGCAATAGAGAATTGTGGTCCTAAAAGCCATAAAATCTCACTGTTTTGTTGGTGTTTTTACTAGTTCCAAGGAATAGCCGTATGTGTTGTATTAATATGAGCTATGTGTGATGCAGTAGCCGCTTAATGAATCTGGAATCAGTAAACTTCACTCTATATGCCACAACCGCTATTCTTTGTTTTGCTTGATTATACAAGTTTCATGGATGCAGGAAAATTATATGAACTGGATGGAAGGTGGCCTTCTCCTACATGCCATGGACCCAGTTCACCTGAAACCTTATTGAAGGTGGGTAATGTTATAATTTAGTTTTCTATTCTTATTTTGTTTGTCTCATCATTCATCTAATTAAATCTATGTTCTTTACAGGATGCTGTCGGAGTCATTCAAAATGTTAGCAAGAAAATTCCTGATTCAGTGAATTTCAGTGTCATAGCCCTTTCAAAGAAAACCTGAGCCCGTACCATATTAATTGTTATTCTGGAGTGCTCTTCTGGGCTCTTAATGGCGGGGCTCTTTTGGGGATAGCTTCATCTTTTGAAAAATGTTCAAGTGTTATGGTTGGGAGGTCATAAAATTTAAATTGAGATACAAAATCAAGAATTCTTTCAGCTACTGTAACTTAATGCTAGTGCTATTCATAAATAGATGTTTGTGAAGTCAAAAGATGCTTAAAGCTTGCCTTAATTTTGTTTTTGTCTTGTTTTTATTGAGTAATTGCTTTTAGAATGATAATTTTACATTTGCTGTCTTGTAGTGTTGTATGTTTTCTTTAAACACACAATTTTGCAGACTTGGCTGTGTAAATATTTAGGTTTATCCTAGATTTTGAAGACCTACGGAAACATTATGCAAATGACTACTTATTCCATGTTTATCATACAGATATATGGGAATCATTGTGGTCTTTGTTTTTGGTAAGCTTTACAAACTTCTAATCGTGTATTGATGATGTCTAGCATTTGGGAAATGATTATCAATTCTATGTTAAAGCAAGAAAAGCAGTTGGTAATGAATCCTTAAATCACTTGTCCATTTTAAAAATTGCGAAGTAGGAATATGGAATTATGTTTATAACGGTAAACTAATAGCACCAAGATGATGTATTATATAAATACATCAGGTATTTTTAGTACTGTTAATGATTGTGGAAGTCTAACCATTCACAGTGATGTATTTCTCATAAAGGTGGGCTGAATATCTAATTGCATCAAGGCAAGCCATGGTCTTTTTAAAAATACAATAGAATATATAATATAATATTTTTATTTACATCTATAGGAAACCTGGAAGACCTACAGGACCAATAATTTAAAAAAAATTAAATTTGCAGCTTTGATGTCCTTCATCTCAAGGATGTCTTGCAATACACTTAATTTTTTGTTATTTTTTTAATATCCTTAATGTCACTGTATGCTTTGTTGGAAACTCAACAAGCTATGTAGGCTACTCAAATCTTCACACTGAATCAAGTGTTTATTTGACTGGTACATACATGGGATATTGTATCGTTACATCCACTGTGTTCTCAATCTCTCTTTGTTTGCAAAGTACGTATAGAGTTTTAGCTCTGTTTATATTTTTCCATCTCCATGTTTCCATTGATAACTGACAAGAACTTATCTTGAATTGGCCAAGTAATTGTTTTTTTTTAAATGCTTAGAGATTTCTTGGAGGAACTATTTTACTGTGTAATTAATCATCAGGTTGATCTCATGTTTGTAGGATCCCATTTTTTATACCAGGTTATTGCCACGTCTTTTATTACTCTTTTTTGTATAAACTCTTGAATTGCCAAATGGTTCATCTGTTAAATCTTCTTCAATTCTCCATTTTGTAATCCATTTCATCACGTCGCACCACTAACCCTTATCTTAAGATGCAACCTTTGTTTGCATCATTGATCCATCTATATCCATATGTTTTATTTTGATAACATATGCAATAAGTTGGCATAATGCTTCGCCTTCTATCTATGCTTCTCAAATATTCAAACTGAATGGAGTGCTTCCATTCTACCTGTTCATACATCGGATAATATATTATCAAATGCACGATGGTCACAATTTCTCATTGTTTGAAAAACATGCATAGAGTTTTAGCTCTGGTTATAGTTTTCTATCTCCTTGTTTCCATTGATAAGTGATGAGAACTTACCTTAAAATGACCAGGCAAATTGATTTTATATGCATAGAGGTCTATTGGAGTCACTATAGAGTGATCTCGGTTTTTCCACCAGGTTATTGCCACAGATTTGTTACTCTCTTTTGTATGTTGTCTCTCATTCTAAGTGTGTGCTCAACAATTGGTATTATAGCAGGTTCCTTTGGCTACAACTTCCATTTCCTCATGCGATGCCAACAACCCTTACATTTAAATGATCACATTGTCTTTAAGAGAAAATTTTAAGGTTCAAGCAATGGATGTTCACATTGAGCATCAACAACAAGTTCTCCATCTCTTCAAAGATAACCCGACTTCGGTGCATAATTAAATGAAACAGCAACCAAATCAACATCACAGTGACATAGGCGGACAAGTATTTTTACAACTACAACCATACAAATAAATGTCCCTCAATCAAGCTAAGAAGGATAATAAATTATCACCAAAGTACTAAGGTCCTTACAAAGAGTTGCAAAATATTGGTACTATGGCATACAAATTGGAGTTTCCAACATTTTCCCGAGTACTTTCCATGTTTCATGCTTAAAGAAGGTTATAGGTGACAAGCTACCAGTTAACACAATATTTCAAGAACTTGATGAGGAAGGAAAAATCATATTGGAGCCTAAAGCAATCATGGAAACAAGAACTTGACAGCTACATAATCGATCAATTTCAAAATATCTCATTAAGTGGAAGAACTTACCTACTGAAGATTCCACATGGGAGGATGAACATTTTATACAAAAATATCCAAAAACTAATCAAGCATTGATGACACCATTTTTTTGAAAGAGAGAGACATGTTAGGTTCCTATAATACTAGTGTAGGCCCCATATTGTTATTGTTTTGCCCCATGTAGCCTCCATATTGTTGTTGTCGTGCCCCATAGAAAGCCACTAATGTTATTGTTGTGCCCCATAGAAAGCCACTAATGTTATTGTTGTGCCTTATTATATTGTGACCCTTTAGATTCCTATATATGCCAATGGGGTAATGTCGTTTTTATCACCCAATAATTGTTCATTTATGTGATGTAACAAGATGTTTCCCCGTTGAAGAGGCTTATATTCAAGTCTCTATATTTTCTTCTATTTTCGTGATCTAGTTACATAAAATTAAAATCCTCATATGTGATTATTTTCTTATGTTTATTGAATGTTTGAATAAGTAATTTTTTTTCTACCGACTCATGGTCCCAAATCCTCCTCTTCCCCATCTCATTCTAATTGTGTGCTCAACAATTGGTGTTATAGCAGGTTCCTTTGGGAACAGTCTAACCATTGGAAAATAGATATTAGAAGCACACATGATTAGTCATGAATGTTTATCCACAATTTTTTTTGCCATTGTTCGAAGAAACATTGATTACTATTATCAACCTAAAAATTCAACTAGAAGAGGAAAAAGGGAAGAAAGAAGTGGTGAGTGTATAACTGAAGGAAAAAGAAGAAATTGCAAGAAGTTGGCAGTTGGAAATTTTTTCTTAAGAAAGGAACTAGAGAAGTTGTTGGAAATATTGAGTGAGGGTGTGGGGTGAATCAATATTTCACTTTTTCTTACAATTGAATATCAAAACATTAACCAGTAACATCACAAGAAAGGAACATAAGATATATATATAAACAAATCTATTTATATTACGAGGAAAGCTACAACTTCCAGTTTACCAACTACAACTAGAAGGGCTGCAACCAACTTTTTTTACCAGTGACTATTGGAAGGAGCTCCAACCAGCTTTTTTTTACCAGCGACTATTGAAAGTAGCTCCAACCCCTAGTTTACCAACATCCATTGGAAGGAGGCGACAACCTCCTAAAGGAAGCTACAACTTCCTTTTCTAACACCACTCTTCCACCCTTAACAATAAAATATAAAACGATAATCTTGGGCTTCTGTACTAGGGACAATGACCCACTTATAACAATGTTCAATCCTCTTCAACAAATCACTATTTGAAACTCATGCTTGCATTCATTCATAATTCTATTGCCACTGCAATTCTTTCTCTTAAACTACTTCCACAAGCACAAACTAATGTGCCATTGGTTTGCCCTATCACATGCTTCTTCTTGTCTCAACCTATAACCATTACATTGTATTGCAACCACCCTATGAATGCCTCCATTGTTAAAAAATGTAGCAAGAAAGGCTTAAATTGACTTTAGCCTTAGTCAAATTGGGTAAATTGAATTTCTACATCAGTAGGACAACTTAGAGGCAATTAACTAGTGTGACATGGCTCTTGTAACTTAGTTAGCTCAATAAATTTGGGTTAGAGGGCTTGAAGTTCAATTATGCATGGGTGATTGCTAAATTTTAGCAATATAGTTTAGTTATTTTCAGTTGTATTCAGTTAACTGACCTTTAACTATTGAAATACTCAGTTGAATGTCAGTTGAGCAGTGGGACAATAGTTTAACTCAGATATTTTTTAGTTAACTGATAAATCAACCCAATATAGCTAATGCATGCATGTAATTCAAATTCCTAATCTAAAGTGGAGATGACAAGCCAATGTAACATGAGTTGTATACTAGTTGAGTGTATAGGTGTTGCATGAAGTTAGAAGATCAATCTTTGGGACTTCCGCATGCAAATAGGAGTAATTTCCTATTTTTTAGGAGCTAATTTCCTTAGGAATTGCGCAAGGAAATATGAGGCTAGATGAAAAAATAATTGGCTAAGTGTTGGACAGAGTTTCTCTTTCAGCAGATTGAACAATTATTCTTTTGCAAGTTGTATTCAGAGCTGGAGCAAGCAGTTGTAATAGTTTCTCTATTCAACTGATTAATGCAAACATGTTTGAGGGCTTTTCCTGGTTTGGTTCCCCTAGAAATCACTATGCATTTGTGTTTTTCCTTACTGCATGTCTATACATGTTCTTCTTAATTATGATTTCCATTCCGCAAATCAATAGAGTAGAATTGTGTCTCTTGCTTTTCAGTTTGAAATCTCGAGTAGTTGCAATTTCTATCAAATTTCTACATGGTACCAGAGCCCTGAAATCACATTAGAACTAGTACTTCGAACTCGTCTCTCAGGAATTTCGAAGTTGTAGCTTCAGTGAAACAATTTTTCTTCAGGATTGGGAGTGTTGAAAAGTGTAACTAGGATCGGTCTTCATATTGACTATGTAATTATGAAAAGTAGAAGACAAAGATGTATTTTGTACTTGCTTCATGGGTTTCATGAGCAAGAGTTTATTATAGGTTATAGGTTAATAGACTTTTTCTTGATGTCTATCTAGGGTTTTGTCTTCTAGGGCTAAATGTAATTAAGTATCAAATATATATGAAGGATCTAGTCTCATGAAATGCTCCAAGGCCTTGCCCTAGAAACCGTGGAAGAATGGCTTTATCAGCCCTCACTCAAACACTGAAAGATAATATTAAATGATGTATTAGAAGTCGGCCTCATAACAGTCAGGTCAGCTTATATATAGGGGCAAACAACTATATATACCCCTGTAGCCTTCGCATAAAACACAAATTTTACGGTCATCTCTGCAACTAAAGTGCGAGCTATCTTTGAAGTTAAGTGCAAATGCATGAAGGGTTTCAGGATTGATTTAAGTGCAAATGCATAAAGGGTTTCAGTGTGGACTTTAGTACGAATTTTGAAGAGTTTCAGAACAGTTTAATATAGATACATGCTTGTGGTATCTTGGTGCAATAAAGTGCTATGGTCTTCTAGAACAAAAATGCAGATTATAGTACGGTTTTTAGTGCAGGTCTGATTAAGATACACTTTATGGTATCTAAGTATTACATATGCTACGGTACACTGAAACTAGAAGTGCGAATCATCTATAGCGTGACAAGGATGTGCAAGAGTAGTGTTAAAGTGCTGATCTGTCCATAGATATTTTGTGTACTATCCTAAATGTGAAGTTGCTGATAAAGGGTGACAGTGAGACAGTGGTCAGAAAGAGGAAGAAAGAAGGAAAGTAAATCTATGATTTACTTTCCTATCTACAACTTACATATATCTCATGTAACTGAAGATTCAAAGGAAATGTTGGTGCATAACAGTGCAACTTGGTGAAGAGTGAAATTTTCAATCTGAAAAATATACAGTTGCAGCGATAGATTTATTTCTCCTACTTATTATTTGAATAAGTTATTTTTCCAGAAATATTCTGGCAAATATCAAAATAAATACTACTGCAACATTCACAAGTACATATGCAGAGAAATAAACAGTAAAGGACATAAGCACAATAATCAATCACATGTACACAGTTATTTTTGGACAATTTTCCCCGGAAAACCCAATACGGGAAAACCGGTGCAGCAAATGAGGGTTTTATTAATTCTTCAGGGAATGATATCTTTACAGGGAAATATAATGGCAGATAAAATCTGAAACACCTGAGACTGAATTTCCAGCTTCCTCGGACAATTCTCTAGCACCTTGATCAGCCCCTCCTGGCTCCTGTGTTAGTCTGCGTGTTTCACTGTGCAGTCCCAGCGCTGGACTGTGTAAGTCTGCATAGGCACTATGTGGGTTCTCTGCGTTGCAGCCTCAAGCTGCCTCCAGTCGCCCATTGATGCCCTATGTCCCTGATCTCGATCACCACTGACTCCCTCCGCCTTCTGCTTCTGCAAACTCTTCGCTCTGCAACTCTCCCATTGAAATCGAACTCTACTACTTCAGAATCGATCTCCTTCGGGTACTGAGTGTATGCCCGACTTGTTTTCCAAATGACCTTCAAGCCTTCTCTTATAATCTTCTCATTGGAGAACCAACGACCCAGATTAGAAGATTAATCAACGGCTAAGATTAAAACTTGACTTGATCCATGTTTTCTAGAAGATTCATACTCTAACTCATTAACACTGTTTCATTATTTCATTTCCCTAAGTTTAGACTTAGAGTCTTCATTAAAATAATTCATGAACCAAGTGGAATTTCCACAAACTGTTTCTGGGTTCTTTGGGATGTTGCTGTTTAAGCCTCCCTGCAAAGTTTGAGACTTGGAACACTTCTGGATGCTATAAAAATCAACACTGCCTCTTAGCGAGGAAGGTGTTCCAGCAATATGTCTGATGCATGCTACTATGCTTTTGAAGCACCCTCTGCGCTGTTGATCTCAAGACACTGCCCCTCATCTGCTGCACTGCTGTCCTCTGTATCGCTGCCTTTGACACTGCCACTGTCATTGCTGCATCTATACCATAGATCTCTCTAAATACTGATTTTGTCCATTCCTACTACTAGAAGGGATTCTTCATCATCCCCATCTTCTCTCTGAAGTAGACAAACTTTGTATTCCCTAGAGCCTTCGTGAATATGTCTGCCACCTGTTCTCCTATTGGAGCTTGTTGGAGTGTACTGCAATTGAACAACTCCACGCTGTACATAGTCTCCGATGAAGTGACACCTGATGTCAATATGTTTTGACCTATCATGAAACACAAGATTTTCACAGAGCTTGGTGCAACTCTTATTATCTTATAAGATGTTGGTCGCTTCCATTTTCTCCTTGAGTAAGTTCATTAACAATTTTCGAAGCCATATGGCCTCGCACGAAGCTGTGCTGGCTGCCATATCCTCTGCTTCTACTGAACTCAGTGCTACGGACTTCTGTTTCTTGCTGCACCAGGAAGTCATTCCTGATCCTAGATTGAAACAATACCCACTGGTACTCTTCTAATCAACAGAACTTCTAGCCCAATCTGCATCGGTGAAACCACTCAACCTGACATCATTGCTACGGGTGTACTTCAATCCCAACTCGACTGTTCCTTGAAGGTACTTGAGAACATGCTTGGCTGCTGCCCAATCAACACACTTCGGTTCCACCATGAACTGACTAAGGGTATTTACAACATAACAATTGTCTGACCTTGTATTTACCAGATACATTAATGACCCTATGCGCTGCCTATATAGCGTAGGATCAACCTCGTCATCTTCGGACGTGTCAATTTTCTTCTAGTTGAAAATCATTGGAGTTGTCATGGGTCTACAATCCTCCTGAAATCTCTTCAAAATCTCTGTAGTGTATCTAACTTGACCAAGGAAGGTCTCCCCATTTTGCTGCCAAACCTCCAACCCCAGAAAATAGTGCATCCGTCCTAGATCCTTCATGTCAAATTCTTTAGCCAATTTTTTTTTGTAGTCTGTGACGATCCTTGATGAACCTGTCAAGAATAGATCATCTACATACAAAACCAATATCGACTCACTCCCTACTCTCATATACTAGAGGTTGGGATCTGCGTCACTCTTGACGAATCCCATTTTCTGTAGGTAGCTACCAATTCGACCATACCAGGCTCAAGAGCTTGCTTCAGTCCATATAATGCTTTCTTCAATCTGCCCACATGAGTCTTCTGATCATGTGTCTCAAAGCCCTCTGACTGTTCTATATACACCTCTTCCTCTATCACCCCGTTCAAGAATGTCGTCTTGGCGTCCATCTGGTGAATTTCCCATCCCATCTGCGCAACATGGGATATCACGGACCTGATAGAGGTGTACCTGGATACTGAGGCGAATGTTTCTTCATAGTCAATTCCTTCCTTCTAAGCATACCCCTTAACCACAAACCTGACTTTAAATTTCTTGATGCTGCCGTCTGCAGCATACTTGATCTTGTAGATCTGTGGATCCTACAACTAATCTCCCCTGAGGTCTGGGGACCACTTCCCATACATCATTCGTTATGATGGACCTGTATTCTTCCACCATTGCATCAATCCACACCTGGTGTTGAGATGCTTCCCGAAAACTAGAAGGTTCTTTGACTTAAGAAACCAAGGCTTGATACCTCTCAGGCTGCTTACGCTGTCTCTTCTCATTTCGGGGGATTTCGGCAAAGTCCTTTGCATCCTTCAGAATATGTCAAAGTTCCCTGCTCATTCTCCCACTGGTAATGGGAGGATCTATCATCTCTCCCTCTTGCAAATCCTCGGGAGACACATCCCTTGGATCCCTATGCTTTGGAGAGGCAATTGAATTTTCTGTTGCTGGTTGTTGGGGCTGTACCAAAGGCTCTTCCTCAGACTATGTAGCAGAAGACAACTCACGAGATCTTCTGAAGGCCTTCTCCTCCATGAACTTCACATCCCTTCACACCATGACTTTCCTACTCTCAGGAATGTAGATGCCATATGCCTTTGCATTCTCGATGTATCCTCCCAGATACCCTTTTTCGGCAGTCATCTCCAACTTCTTCCTCTTCTCATTGGGCCCATGACAGTAAGCTGTACTGTCGAAGATCCTAAAGTGACTCACTTTAGGCTCACTGCTAATGAAGACACTTTATGGTGTGATCTTTCCTAGTGCAGCCTGAGGAGTCCTATTCTGAATGTAGACAACTATATTACACGCTTCAGCCCACAGGAATTTAGGCATGTCTTGGTCATACAACATGGCTCTTGTTGCTTCAACAATAGTCTGATTTTTCCTTTCTGCCACACCATTCTGCTTCGGATTAAATAGAGATGTCCACTCTCTTTTGATGCCTTCCCTTGTGCAGAATCTAATGAATTATTTATCTATGTATTCACCACCATTATCTGATCGCAATACCTTGATCCGCTTCCCTGTCAGATTTTCCACCAGAGCCTTAAACTCTTTGAACCGATTGAAGACCTCATCCTTGGTCTTCAAGAAGTAGATCCATGTTTTCCTGGAATGGTCATCAATGAAGGTGATGAAGTATTCTGCAGCACTAAGAGCTCTAGTGGACATTGGTCCACAAATATTTGAGTGTATCAGGTCCAATACAACCTTGGCCCTATTTTTGCTTCTCTGATATGCTGCTTTGGCATATTTTCCCAATACACATCCCTTGCAAAAATCATCTCGTTTAGTGCTAAGCTCTGGAACACCTATGAAAATATTCTGGAGAGTTCTCAATGCCCCATGATGCATGTTGTACCTCAAGAAACAATTCCTTGCTGTGTAAAGGAATTTGTGCCCAAGACATTATTTGAATATGTCACAAACAAATGTATATCTGTCTCTGTCTTATAAACCTTTAAACATTAATTATATAACCCTCAAATATCAAATCTATGCATGTTCTGCAATGCCATATTCTTCTTATGCTGAAGTGAATGAACAGAAGAAACAAGAAAGAAAAGGATTTCAATTTGATATGCTGTTTAAAACAGAATCTATCATTATAAAACCCTGAAGAAATACGTAAGGATAAGTTAAAATAGAGAAGTGCCCATTAAGGTTTGTTTAACTCTTAAACATACATGTATAAAGAGACCCACAGCTCAAATTACTCTATTTTATTCACAGATATGAAAACATAATGTAAACTAGAAAACTTTCAGCATAGACAGAATGATAGAAACTTGCAAAACTCTTTCATTGATTCAGTATTCTCCAGTACAAAATTTGGCTTTTAGGTTCAAAAACTCGGAACCTTCATCTTTCTTGAGATTGTCTTTAAATACAGTATCACAAGACAGTTTCCAGTAATGAAACTGATTCTAACTGCCCTAACTAATTCTAACTGCTTAAACTACTGACTGTGATGGAGACACATGCTTCAAAAAGGTTCTATTACATTTACATGATTTTGAGAAATAACATAATGAGAATTTGAAAGCTTCTAATCTATGAGAACAGCTGCTCCTGAAGCGGTTGTTGAATCAATGGCTACTTTTGGTTGAGCCGTTGGGACCTCTTTTGTTGAGTCCATTGAAAATTTCTTACACTTCTTCCATAGCTCATTTTGAGTTGTCGAGGAATTTTTGAAACTTTGATATTCTATCCTGAACGCCACAATTTGACTGTGTGTAGGTTTTCCTGTAAAGAGAGTCTTCACCATCCATAACAAATTGAAATTTCTATGCAAGAAGTTAAACACAATTTCTCCTTTTAAGATCTGTTTCTTTTCGTGCCTATTATCTGCCTTACTTTTTGCTAATATTAACTGATCTTCATAAAACTTCCATGACATGATATTTCCTTTCTCAGTCCAGCATGAAGGTAAACCTGTTCTGGTCAATTTGTCAAATGATATATCAAACTTCTTTACTGTCTCCTTGATTCCTAGTAACCTTTTCTCTGCAACCTTCCGAAGATCATTCTTAATTATCATCTTATTAACTTCCTCAGCATAAAAATATCTGTCTTGTATTCCAATATCTTCTAATTCTTCGTTTGATTTGGAATTGATAAAATTTATAAACTCCCTAGCCCAATTTTCTCTTTTAATGGCCGTCTTTTTTTCAGATAATATCTCCTCTTCATGTTCTGAGATGAGGCTTTTCTCTTTAGCAACTATATTCAGGGAATTCCAATTTGATTTCATTTCTGAAATAATCTCACCCCAAAAGATATCTTTAGCTTTTATAAGTGAGATATTACCTTTTAACTTCTCCTTGAGATCTTTAATTTCATCTTCAGCCTTCTGTAATTTCTGTTTATTCTCATCCGCTTTATCTTCTAGTGCCCGCATGATCTTGGTGGCCGTTTCTAACTCTGATTGAGCCTGCTTTCGATCTCGTTCTGCCTTCTTCAATTCTGTGCTGAGCTGAACAATCTGTGCTTGAGGGTCTACATTACCTGTAGGAAAAACAAATGTACAAGTATGATTTTCAATATGGTTTTGTAATGAAATAACAGTCTGCTTTACTTTAGTCAACTCTTCATCTTTCTGCAACAATTGCTGACACAATTCTTCTTTCTCTTTTTCCACCTCTGCTACTTCTGCAACAGGTAATTTCAGCTTTCTTCTTAGGGTGGATATCTCTATTTCTGCACTCTTCATGAGCTTCTGCACTGCAGCCTTGTCATTCGGATCCACACCAATCTTCATGATAATCTTTTTTAACTCTTCGTTTTGAACTGATAAGGCCCTTGAATTGGCCTTCTCCATCCTGAACTGTTTGATAACTTTTGCAAGTATGTTTTCAGCTTTAACCACTGTGGCATTGGTCTTGGTTAAATCATTAACAATTAACTGTCCAGTCTACATATGAAGGTTCATCTTATCCCACAGTGGGATCTTCTTAACATCCATAGTTATATTTACCTCATTGAAACTGCTTGAAGATCCAAGGGACATCCCTGTTGGATGTGTTAGAGCCATTCTGAATTGATCCTTTTCAAGGTCCATTACAGTCAATAACCTAGTCTGATCAACAACTATATGATGCTCCGCCTGAGCCTCTACATTAGCTTTTATTCTCTGATTTCTTTCTTCAATCTGTGTAAATATTTGTTTGATTGAAGGCATCTTCTCTGAGTAAAGCTCATGGCCTCTAGGAGAAGAGGGGACATTCTGTTCTTCATTGATATGGAAGGTAAAACCAGGTGAGTTTGAAGAATGAATTTCAGCCAATTTAGTTCTCTTTTCCTCTCTCGGCTCTTCATCATCTACTTCAACAACATCATCCCTACCTCTTTTATTTGCCCTTTCAGTTATAACAGGTGTTTGAATACTCGTTTTTGATGTATTTGATTCGCCTGGGTTTGCCAGCTTCTCTTGATCAGGTCTGCTTACGTGAGAAAACGCAGAATATCCATTCTCAATTCTTCTCTGGGAAATCACTCCATGCGGATCATATGACCATTTTTCTCCTAGTAGCAAATGTGTCTCTTCCAACATTTTAGAAACTTCATCAAAAGCTTGCCTCATATTGACCACGAAAGGTCCCACACTCATAGGAAATTTATACATAAAACCTTTCTTCTTGGGAAGAAAATGTACCTGATCCACATTAAGGCTCTGTCTTATGAATTCCAAGGCGAAAAGCCACATAGGTACAAAAGTCGGGAGCCTATAAGGCTCAATACTAGCTCCATACATTCTTATCTCTGAATATTCTTCAAACACAAACCAATCTCCAAATCTGCAACTAGGTCCTAACTATAGAAACTCCTGGGCTTTTGGTAGAAAACATGGAGGAGGAACTCCATTCAAAATTCTATAAGCAATAGACATATAATGACTAGCAAACTCAAATAACCCCGCTTCATTTCCTTCTTTTCTAGTCATGTCGGTCCAAAATAAAACTGATTGCTTTTGCTTGTTAACATCAACAATATTCAACCCCAAACTCATAAATTCTTCGACATTTTGATATAAAAATAAATACACAATCAATGACGGGAATTTAAAGAAACCTGTAAGAGGAAAGGTCATCAACTGAGAATTTACAATCTCCTGCTAGAAAGATGGAATGTCGAGAGCAACCCCTGGTTTCATCATCAGCGCATACATTTCCAATACTGATTTATCAACTGTATGGTCATTGTCTTTGCCCAAAATCTCTGCAATGCAGCTTAGAATCGGTCTATACTCAGCATCAAACACTTCCAAATTAAATTCTTATCCTTCTAATCGAGCTTCCTTTGAATTTGATCTCAAGTAGGACATACATTGATCAAATTCTTCATTTGAAAGATCCTCAAAATAACGAGCCAATGAATCTTTAGAGAATTGCAGTGGTGACTCGTTTTTCAGGAAAGCATAATGCTTGGCGAATTAACTGCGTCGATATCTGCAAAACGTTTTCTCCCTGCGAATTCATTATGAAGCACTTATCAGGATACATTGAAGAGACCAGCCATGAGATAAACTCGGGAAAGAAATGGGCTTTTGGGATACAGGCGGATAATATACCGGAATTCTTCATGGCGGAAAAAACTGGGGATTTCTCAGCGTTTAGGGTCACTTGATGATACAATAAGGGATGATTTACAGAAGACATGGTATCCTGGACGTCTTTTTCACTGTCCATGAGGGAATTGAGGTTTGATGAACCAGATAGAGAGACTCGTTTTGCCATGGCTTAACGGACAACGGATGGCGAACAGAAAGGTGACGACGACACGACTCAAAAAGGAAAAGGACTGCAAGTGATTTGAAAACGGGATACGAAATTATTTAATAGCTGCAGAAAAACCCATATTAAATGACCAAGATGACGTGTAAAGCCGTTGACGTGGGGTACACCTTTCTTCCACCTCGCTTTATGACATCACTGCGGGGGCTCCTGGAGTACGGCGGCAAATTTTTGGTTGCCCCCCCCGCAATGCATCCATGCCGTCGATCAACTTTTACCCGTGGTCAAACGGGTCAACTGCGGGGGCAGCTGATCCATTAACTCACGAAATCTTCACACCTCCGCAATTCATCTCCGCTCATAATCTTCAAGGCTTGTTGCTTCCGCCTTAAAACTTGCTCGATTTTTAAACATCAAACGATACACAAATCCAAATAAAGTTTAATAATAAACTTAATTGGTAACGAAATTCGAAAATATTTCTTTTTCATGCTAAAGTATACATTATACCATAACATATACTCTCTTTTTTTTTTTTAAATTCAGAATTTTTTTGCTATTTTTTGATTTTCAAAAATAAAAAAGAAAAGGATATACAGATGATCCACAACATATGGCTCCACCTGGGGATAGTGTTTTTGCCACGAAACACTAAGAACCTGCAGATTAGTGCCTTCACTTCGGGCATGGAGTCAAAAGTTGCTTGATGGAAAATGTACAATGATCACACCGGATATATATACAATGATGGTGAAACAGCTCTTAATGCCGGAAATAATGCTTTAGATATTGCCCATTCACAGGCATATCTAGTACTTCTCCTTCAAGATTTTTCAGCATGAAAGTATTATTCAACCTGACTTCATTGATTTTGAACGGACCATACCACAAGGGATCAAATTTGCCGTGTTTCCCTTTGTCTTCCCTTCGGGTATCCCACCTCAATACTAGGTCTCCCTTCTGAAACATGATTTCTTTTGTTTTCCTGTCAAATATTGTCTTCATTTTTTGCTGACAAGTAAGCAAATTCTCCTGAACTTTATTTCTGTTTTCATTTAGCTCCATTACATTATTCATTCTTCTAATCATGGCATTAGGTTCCGCTTGAGCATCTTGAAGGAAAGAAATCACAGGTTTCACCAACTGGGTGGGAAACAAAGCTTGAGTACCATATACAAGTTCATAAGGTGACTTACCAGTGGATCTCCTAGTGGTCATCCTTGTTGCCCATAGAGCAAAAACTAGCTTTGTATCCCAATTCTTCTGATTTTCATTTATTGTCTTCTTCAAAAATTTTACTAATGTTTTGTTGGAAGATTCTGCCAATCCATTTCCCTGTGGATGATAAGCTGTAGAATGAGACAATATCACACTATAAGTCTGACAAAAATTAATAAATTTGAGTGAGCTGAAGACTTGGGCATTATCTGTCACAATCTTTACTGGACATCCAAACCTGTTAAAGATATTTTCTTCTAGAAACTTCATAACAACCAAATCATTTGCCTTCCTGGTGGGGATTGCCTCCACCCACTTTGTAAAATAATTTGTGGCAGTAAGGATCCACTTAAATTTCCCACTAGATGGTGGATTGATTTCTCCACTAAAATCCAATCCCCATTGTCTGAAAGGTTCTTCAATAAACACAGGGAGAAGAGGTAAAGGGGCTAACCTTTTCTTTTCTGTAAACACCTGGCATTTTTGACAACTTCTGACTGTTTTATATACATCAACAAACACAGATGGCCAATAGAAACTTGATTTAAAAACTTTATGAGCAGTTACCTTCCAACTGTAGTGACCTCCGCACAAGCATTCATGATATTCTTTGATTACTTCTGGAACTTCCTCCTCTGTCAAACATAGCAATAATACACCAGCAGGATCCTTCCAATATAGTTTTGCTTCAATTATGACATAAGGCTGAGCCTTAAGTTTTAAAGCTGTGTATTTAGTTCTATCTATTGAAGGAGGGAAAGAAAGGAAGCATAAATAATGAACAATTTTTTTGTACCAATCTGAGCAGAGGAATTTATACTTAATTGCTGACTTTGACTGAATATCACCTGTTCGTCCATCTACCTCTTCTACAGGTGCCAATAAGTTAATTCCCAGTGCTTGGAAATTTGACTCTGTCAATAATTTAGCCAGTCCCAATCCTTTAATCAATTTTGTTGGCTTAATATCCAGGTCGTATTCTTGGATTTTAGCAATCCATTTACCTCTTTTTCCTTCTACATCACTTTGCACCAAAACATCCTTTACAGCGGAATTAGGAACATATGCTAAGATTTGAGAATGAAGGATATAAGTTCTGAACGCTTTCAATGCTTTCACCAGAGCATATACTTGTTTCTCCAATATGTTGTATTTTAATTCTGCATCTCGGAGCACCTTACTAAAATATGCTACAGGCTGTTCACATTTTTCTTCATTTCTCTGTAATAACACAGCTGCAATCGTTGAGGGAGATGCAAATGAGAAAATTTGAAATGACTTCAAATAATCAGGACTAATTAGAACAGGTGCTTCCTTTAAAGCTTCTTTAATCCTTTGAAAAGACTCCCTCGCTTCTTTATCCCACTTCACTTCCGCATCCTTTTTCAACATGTCTGTTATCTTCTTGACGATCTCTGCATAATTAGGAACAAACCTTCTTAGAAAATTAATTTTTCCAGGAAATCTTTGAATATCTTTCTTACTTTGGGGGAGTGGAATTGACTGTATTGCTTCGACCCTTGCTGGATCAATCTTCACTCCTTGTTTGGAAACAATATGACCCAGCAGTTTACCTTCTTCTAGAGCAAACAACGATTTTTTAGGATTCAGCGATAATCCATACTTCCGACACTTCGAGAAGGCTTTTTGCAAATGCTGTAGATGCTCCTCATCAAAATTTGAAAAAATTGTGACATCATCCAGATAAACAACCACAAACTCATCTCCCACAAATGCAATATCCATCACTCTTTGGAATGTGGCCCCTGCATTCATCAGGCCAAACGGCATCCTGGCATACATGAACGTCCCCCAAGGTGTAGTGAAAGCAGTTTTCTTTTGATCTCCCTTCTCCACAGCAATCTGATTATACCCCGAAAAACCATCCACCATAGATAATCTGCAAGCTTCAGTCACCTTTTGTAAGACAAAATCCATCTTCGGCAAAGGATAATTATCTTTTAATGAGGCCCTATTCAGGTTCCTAAAATCTACGCACAGCCTTATCTCACCATTTTTCTTTCTGACTGGTACAAGATTGGAAACCCAATCTGAATATCGGAGAGGAACAATTATTTTGGCTTGCAGACATTTCTTTACCTCCTTTTCGATCGGAGCCAACAATAATGGATTGATTTGTCTGAGCTTCTGTTTATGCGGTTTGACTTCATCTTTCAGTGGGATTTTACGCTGTATAATACTCCTATCATACGTCTTCAGCTCATCGTAAGACCAAGCAAATACATCTTTGAATTGTTTAAACAGATCTATGTATCTTTCTTTATAGTCCTTCAGGACTCCTTTGAACAATTTGATCATTTTAGGCTCCTGTTGAGTCCCTAAATTACAATCTTTTACATTCTCATCTTGGTTTGCTTTCTTCTGATTTAATGCCACGTCATTTGCATCAAACAGTCTTTCGAGAGGCACCAAACCTCTTGGCAAAACATTGTCTTTCAACTGAACAATTTCCTGACCACCAATCTTCTTTTTCAGAGTCTTACCAGCCAAATAATTTTCATCAGTTTCCAAATCAATTTGATGATCTTCAAAATCTTCAATCATCAACAAAAATTGCTTAATCTGTTCATCATCCTAAAAAACCTGCCAATGTTTGATATTGTCAGGGATCGAAGGTCTATATCTCATCTCAATTTCATATCTTAGTCTCGGATTGATCGGAGGCTTGAATGTACTGGCTGCAACTGCTAAAGAATCAGCGATCCTATTCTCTTCCCTTGGGACAAACTATAAGTTGAAAACTTCAAAGTAGTTTTCAACTAAATCCCAGACCTCATTCCTATATGTTCTTAATCTGGGATGTTTAGTTTGACACAAATTATTTACTTGTCTTATGATTAATTCAGAATCCCCAAACACAGTCATAGACTGAATTCCCATTTTCTTAGCTGTCTGCAGACTAATGATTAACGCTTCATATTCCGCTACATTATTAGTGGACTCAAACTCCAATTTGAAAGAAAGAGGCATAAGGTTACCTTCCGGAGATACAAAAATGAAACCAGCTCCAGTGCCTTATTTAGAAAACGCACCATCAAAATAACACTTCCAAAGCTTGTTGGAATGCAGCTCCTTATGTACAATGGCTGAAGGGAGCTACCCTTGTGACTCTTCAGCAAATTCTGCATCTTCATGCAGCATGAAACAGGAGAGATCCTCATTCTCTTGCCCATAAATAGGTGAATTCCTTGCATATTTCTTGGTAGCAGTTTTTTGAAACCTAGTTTCTCTATACAACCTTCTTTCTTCCCCATTAAAAACATGAATTATAGCATATGTAAAATCTAGCTTCAAAACTCCTCCAAGCTTTGCCCCCCACGATCTAGATAATAGCATACCAAATCTGGCTGGAATATCTGCAACTACCACATCCATCATAATGCTCTTGGCTGGGATTTGAGCCAATGTAACAACCATATCCTTAATAAGACCCACACACTTCACCCTTTTTGAATCAAAAGAATAAAGGTCTCGGTATGGCTTAGTGATTTGAAAATTCAACTCTTTCATCACACATAATGACATCAAATTGTGGGATGCGCCAGAATCTAACATACAATTATGCAAAACAAAATCATGTAACAGAAGTGATATATAAAAAGGAGAGACAGATGAATCTACCTCTTCAACATGAGGCCCAAAAGTAACCACTAGTTTTTCTTCTTGCAGATTTACAATATCACCCACTTCATCAGACTGAGATAAATTGATAAATTCTGCAATCTCCTTCTTGTAACAGGGTGTTTTGATTAATTCAAGAAGAGGTATTTGAATTTTCACTTTCTCCAACTCTTTCGACAAACTGAAAGTTTGATTTTGTTTTGTCAACTTTTCAGGTTCTTCTTGATCTTTCTTGGAATTTAGAGCTTGATTAGAAACAATAACAACCTTCTCCAAAATATTAGGATCTTTAATCCTTGTTTGAGAAGCCTCAACTCGCTGTTTTTCCTTTTCTTTTTCTTCATTCATGGGCTGCTTCCCCTTATCTTTTTTCTTAATCTGATTTTTCTGTAGTGGAGTCGCCATTGGAGCAGGTACTGATTCAGGTTCTTTTTCCTCACTGTCTTGAGTTCTTAGCCTCTTTTTTGACCTCAAATCATATTTTTTTATGCAACTCGGATTGCATGAAGTCTGTGAACTGTCTGCAGTAATCATCCATCTCTTCTTGATCAAACGAAAGATCATTTTCTTCCACTCCTTCCTCAGCTTCTTCTTCTGTTTCATCGTCTTCCATGTAGACAGCAGAAATTTGAACATCATCCTCTTTCTCATCATCATCATCTGCTGAACGAGAGGGAGCTGCCTCTATATACAAAGGTCCTTGCACCTGGTCTTGATATTTTCTTTCTCTTTGTAAAATCTGCAAGGGCTATTTTTTAAATTGGGGATTAAAAACCCCTCTGTTTTGTTTTGCAGGCTTATTACTATCTATTTCCAACTTCACTAATTTGTTAGACAAATTTTTTATGACTTTAGTCATATCATCAATTCTCTGATCTTGTGATGAAGCTTCTTCTTTGGCCTTTCCTTTATCTTGAACTTTACCGGCAGCAGACATATTAGCCTCAATTTCCAGAGCATCAGTTTGAATCTGCTCCAAAGTAGGGGACTTTATTTCTCTCAATGTAAAACTGAAATCTGGTTCAAAAGCACCAGCAAAAACAACCCTTTCTCCAATAGGAGGGGGTTTCATTTCCAAAGGCAAACTATTATACAATTTATTAAATCTTTTCACGAAATCATTCATATTTTCATCAGGTTTCTTCGTTATTGCATTGAATTCGGTTAAAGAATAACCATGATCCCTTTTTTCGCCCCATATTTCGATGAAACGTCTTTCTAGTCCATCCCAATCATTTATGGAACCATTGGGAAATCCTTTAAACCATTTCCTTGCCTCTCCACTTAGAGACTGAACAAAAAGTCTCATTACAACGTCTAAATGTTCAACATTTAAATTCTCAGCAAATGTGCAAAACAGGGGCAAGTGTTGTTCTGCAGTGATTTCATCTTCACCAGTAAATCTAGGGAGTAACTTGAGATACTCCTGAGGCATATCATGCAGTGGTTGGGCTAGATTTAATGGTGCATATCTATTCATCAAGAAAGCAGGGGCCGCCATGTTTATGCCCGGATTAACTGCTCCTTGAGCGGGGGTAAAATGAATACCAGTTGTAGGTGGGGATGAATGAGGTGGAACAACTGATATAGGAGTTGGAGTATGAACGATTGCAGAAAAGATGGCAGCTGTATGGGGCTGAGTTTCTGTAAAAGGGAAAGACACAAACTCCAAATATTGCTCTTCTAACGTAGGTTCTTGAAAATGAATGGATGAAGGTGATGATTCTCCTTCCGAGAAAATGAGTTTCTTGGAAAATTTCTTGGACGAGAAAGTGCGTGAACTGTTGCCTGGTGCAAGCAGTGTAACTTCTGGTGTGTCAACTATTTTTGGTTTCTGGCTCTTCTTTGAGACGAGCTTTTCAGGATCAGACAAAACAGGAACTTTTTGCTGAGAGGTATCCGACCTCGTGTGAGGTTTCTTAGGAGCCAGAGCTATTTTAAAACAAACACAGCTTATTAATTCCTTCTCTCTGAACAACCAGAGGAAATGTAAACTAAACCCAGGGAAAATCTTCGAATCTTCGTCCCCGGCAACGACGCCAATTAATGTTGTACCTCAAGAAACAATTCCTTGCTGTGTAAAGGAATTTGTGCCCAAGACATTATTTGAATATGTCACAAACAAATGTATATCTGTCTCTGTCTTATAAACCTTTAAACATTAATTATATAACCCTCAAATATCAAATCCATGCATGTTCTGCAATGCCATATTCTTCTTATGCTGAAGTGAATGAACGGAAGAAACAAGAAAGAAAAAGATTTCAATTTGATATGCTGTTTAAAACAGAATCTATCATTATAAAACCCTGAAGAAATACGTAAGGATAAGTTAAAATAGAGGAGCGCCCATTAAGGTTTGTTTAACTCTTAAACATACATGTATAAAGAGACCCGCAACTCAAATTACTCTATTTTATTCACAGATATGAAAACATAATGTAAACTAGAAAACTTTCAGCATAGACAGATTGATAGAAACTTGCAAAACTCTTTCATTGATTCAGTATTCTCCAGTACAAAATTTGGCTTTTAGGTTCAAAAACTCGGAACCTTCATCTTTCTTGAGATTGTCTTTAAATACAGTATCACAAGACAGTTTCCAGTAATGAAACTGATTCTAACTGCCCTAACTAATTCTAACTGCTTAAACTACTGACTGGTACGGAGGCACATGCCTCAAAAATGTTCTATTACATTTACATGATTTTGAGAAATAACATAATGAGAATTTGAAAGCTTCTAATCTATGAGAATAACTGCTCCTGAAACGATTGTTGAATCAACGACTACTTTTGGTTGATCTGTTGGGACCTATTTTGTTGAGTCCATTGAAAATTTTTTGCACTTCTTCCATAGCTCATTTTGAGTTGTCGAGGAATTTTTGAAACTTTGATATTCTATCCTGAATGCCACAATTTGACTGTGTGTAGGTTTTCCTGTAAAGAGAGTCTTCACCATCCATAACAAATTGAAATGCCTATGCAAGAAGTTAAACATAGTTTCTCCTTTTAAGATATGTGTCTTTTCATGCCTATTATCTGCCTTAATTTTTGCTAATATTAACTCATCTTCATAAAACTTCCATGACATGATATTTCCTTTCTCAGTCCAGCATGAAGGTAAACCTGTTCTGGTCAATTTTTCAAATGATATATCAAACTTCTTTACTGTCTCCTTGATTCCTAGTAACATTTTCTCTGCAACCTTCCGAAGATCATTCTTAATTATCATCTTATTAACTTCCTCAGCATAAAAATATCTGTCTTGTATTCTAATATCTTCTAATTCTTCGTCTGATTTGGAATTGATAAAATTTATAAACTTCCTAGCCCAATTTTCTCTTTTAATGGCCGTCTGCTTTTCAGATAATATCTCCTCGTCATGTTCTGAGATGAGGCTTTTCTCTTTAGCAACTATATTCAGGGAATTCCAATTTGATTTCATTTTGGAAATAATCTCACCCCAAATGATATCTTTAGCTTTTATAAGTGAGATATTACCTTTTAACTTCTCATTGAGATCTTTAATTTCATCTTCAACCTTCTGTAATTTCTGTTTATTCTCATCCGCTTTATCTTCTAGTGCCCGCATGATCTTGGTGGCCGTTTCTAACTCTGATTGAGCCTGCTTTCGATCTCATTCTGCCATCTTCAATTCTGTGCTGAGCTGAACAATCTGTGCTTGAGGGTCTGCATTACCTATAGGAAAAACAAATGTATAAGTATGATTTTCAATATGGTTTTGTAATGAAATAGCAGTATGCTTTACTTTAGTCAATTCTTCATCTTTCTTCAACAATTGCTGACGCAATTCTTCTTTCTCTTTTTCCACCTCTGCTACTTCTGCAGCCATTGAATGTTCTGCAGCAAGTAACTTCAGCTTTCTTCTTAGGGTGGATATCTCTATTTCTGCACTCTTCATGAGCTTCTGCACTGTAGCCTTGTCATTCGGATCCACACCAATATTCATGATAATCTTTTTTAACTTTTCGTTTTGAACTGATAAGGCCCTTGAATTGGCCTTCTCCATCCTGAACTGTTTGATAACTTTTGCAAGCATGTTTTCAGCTTTAACTGCTGTGGCATTGGTATTTGTTAAATCATTAACAATTAACTGTCCAGTCTACATATGAAGGTTCATCTTATCCCACAGTGGGATCTTCTTAACATCCATAGTTATATTTACCTCATTGAAACTGCTTGAAGATCCAAGGAACATCCCTGTTGGATGTGTTATAGCCATTCTGAATTGATCCTTTTCAAGGTCCATTACAGTCAATAACCTAGTCTGATCAGCAGCTATATGATGCTCCGCCTGAGCCTCTACATTAGCTTTTATTCTCTGATTTCTTTCTTCAATCTGTGTAAATATTTTTTTGACTGAAGACATCTTCTCTGAGTAAATATCATGGCCTCTAGGAGAAGAGGGGACATTTTGTTCTTCATTGATATGGAAGGTAAAACCAGGTGAGTTTGAAGAATGATCTTCAGCCAATTTAGTTCTCTTTTCCTCTCTCGGCTCTTCATCATCTACTTCAACAACATCATCCCTACCTCTTTTATTTTCCCTTTCAGTTATAACATGTGTTTGAATACTCGTTTTTGATGTATTTGATTCACTTGGGTTTGCCAACTTCTCCTGATCAGGTCTGCTTACGTGAGAAAACGCAGAATATCCATTCTCAATTCTTCTCTGGGAAATCACTCCATGCGGATCATATGACCATTTTTCTCCTAGTAGCAAATGTGTCTCTTCCAACATTTTAGAAACTTCATCAAAATCTTGTCTCATATTGACCACGAAAGGTCCCACACTCATAGGCAATTTATACATAAAACCTTTCTTCTTGGGAAGAAAGTGCACCTGATCCACATTAAGGCTCTGTCTTATGAATTCCAAGGCGAAAAGCCGCATAGGTACAAAAGTCGGGAGCCTATAAGGCTCAATACTAGCTCCATACAATCTTATCTCTGAATATTCTTCAAACACAAACCAATCTCCGAATCTGCAACTAGGTCCTAACTGTAGAAACTCCCGGGCTTTTGGTAGAAAACATGGAGGAGGAACTCCATTCAAAATTCTATAAGCAATAGACATATAATGACTAGCAAACTCAAATAACCCTGCTTCATTTCCTTCTTTTCTAGTCATGTTGGTCCAAAATAAAACTGATTGCTTTTGCTTGTTAACATCAACTATATTCAACCCCAAACTCATAAATTCTTCGACATTTTGATGTAAAAATAAATACACAATCAATGACAGGAATTTAAAGAAACCTATAAGAGGAAAGGTCATCAATTGAGAATTTACAATCTCCTGCTAGAAAGATGGAATGTCGAGAACAACCCCTGGTTTCATCATCAACGCGCACATTCCCAATACTGATTTATCAACTGTATGGTCATTGTCTTTGCCCAAAATCTCTGCAATGCAGCTCAGAATCGGTCTATACTAAGCATCAAACACTTCCAAATTAAATTCTTTTCCTTCTAATCGAGCTTCCTTTGAATTTGATCTCAGGTAGGACATACATTGATCAAATTCTTCATATGAAAGATCCTCAAAATAACGAGCCAATGAATCTTCAGAGAATTGCAGTGGTGACTCGTTTTCAGGAAAGCATAATGCTTGGCGAATTAACTACGTCGATACCTGCAAAACGTTTTCTCCCTGCGAATTCATTATGAAGCACTTACCAGGATACATTGAAGAGACCAGCCATGAGATAAACTCGGGAAAGAAATGGGCTTTTGGGATACAGACGGACAGTATACCAGAATTCTTCATGGCGGAAAAAACTGGGGATTTCTCAGCGTTTAGGGTCACTTGATGATACAATAAGGGATGATTTACAGAAGACATGGTATCCTGGATGTCTTTTTCACTGTCCATGAGGGAATTGAGGCTTGACGAACCAGATAGAGAGACTCGTTTTGCCATGGCTTAACGGACAACGGAAGGCGAACAGAAAGGTGATGGCGACACGACTCAAAAAGGAAAAGGACTGTAAGTGATTTGAAAACGAGATACGAAATTATTTAATAGCTGCAGAAAAACCCATATTAAATGACCAAGATGACGTGTAAAGCCGCTGACGTGGGGTACAACTGTCTGCCACCTCGCTTTATGACATCACTGCGGGGGCTCCTGGAGTACGACGACAAATTTTTGGTTCCCCCCCCCTCGCAATGCATCCACGCCGTCGATCAACTTTTACCCGTGGTCAAACGGGTCAACTGCGGGGGCAGCTGATCCATTAACTCACGAAATCTTCACACCTCCGCAATTCATTTCCGCTCATAATCTTCAAGGCTTGTTGCTTCTGCCTTAAAATTTGCTCGATTTTTAAACATCAAACGATAACACGAATCCAAATAAAGTTTAATAATAAACTTAATTGGTAACGAAATTTGAAAATATTTCTTTTTCATGCTAAAGTATACATTATACCATAACATATACTTTTAAAAAAAAAAAAATTCAGATTTTTTTTGCTATTTTTCGATTTTCAAAAATAGAAAAGAAAATGATATGCAGATGATCCAAAAAAATGCAAATGCCCCATTCTTCTATGCCATATCTCATTCAGGTCCGTTTCATCTGCGCTGCCGACTAGTGCCATTGGAAACTCAAGCTGTAACTTGTACAATTTGTTGCTTCTTACCTCGATCTGTGCCTTCTTCTTCCAATTGGGGTGTTTAACGTAGACCTTATTGCCAATAAAGTAGACATCATAACTTCAGTTTTGAAGCTGAGACACTGAGAGAAAGTTCATCCCCAAACCCGGCACATGCAGAACATTAGTGGCCCAGATTCCATTTCCAGCCTCGGTCTGAAAAACTACGGTACCTCTCCCAATCGGAGTGTGTTTTGCATTATTACCCATGGTTATTTTGAAATTCATCTACTCTTCTTGGTAGTCGGAAAAATAGTCCCGTACTCCAGTCATGTGAGCAAAGGCTCCACTGTCAATATACCAGACATTAGAAGAAGTAGTGCTTGATACACAAGCAAAATATTCCTCAAGTCTGGATGCCAGTATAGAGACATCATGATCCATCTATTCTATCATGCTTCCTAAAATTTTTGGAGAACTACGTGAACCCTTCTGCGTTGCTGTTGTAGCAGTAGAGTTCCATTCACTAGTCGATTCTCTCTTCCTGATACTCATCTCTGGATCTGATACCATGTGAAAATTTCAATATGAAAAATACCAAAATAAATATTACTACAACATTCACAAGTACATATGCGGAGAAATAAATAGTAAAGGACAATGCACAAGAATCAATCACATGTACACAGTTATTTTTGGACAATTGTCCTCGGAAAAACCTAATGCGGGAAAACCAGTGCAGTAGATGAGGGTTTTATTAATTCTTCAGCAAATGATATCTTTATAGGGAAATATAATGGCAGATAAAATCTGAAACACCTGAGACTAAATTTCCGACTTCCTTAGACAATTCTCTAGCACCCTGATCAGCCCCTGCTGGCTCCTGTGCTAGTTTGCATGTTTCCCTGCACAATCCTAGCGCTGGAATGCGTAAGTCTGCGTAGGGACTATGCGGGTTCTCTGCGCTGCAGCCTCAAGCTGCCTCGAGTCGCGCACTGATGCCCTCTGTCTTTGATCTCGATCATTACTGGCTCCCTCCGCCTTTTGCTTCTGCAAACTCTTCGCCCTGCAACTCTCCAATTGAAATCGAACTCTATTACTTCAGAATCGATTTCCTTCGGGTATTGAGTGTATGCCTGACTTGTTTTCCAAATGACCCGCAAGCCTTCTCTTATTTGTTGGAGAACCAACGACCCAGATTAGAAGATTAATCAATGGCTAAGATTAAAACTTGACTTGATCCATGTTTTCTAGAAGATTCATACTCTGACTTATTAATACTTTTTAATTATTTCATTTTCCTAAGTTTAGACTTAGGGTTTTCATTAAAATAACTAATTATTTTAATAAGTCATGAATCGAGTGGAATTTCCACAAATTGTTTCTGAATTCTTTGGAATGTTGTTGTCCTAGCCTCCCTGCAAAGTTTAAGACTTGGAACACTTTCGGATGATACAAAAATCAACAAATAGGAGAAGGATCAACATTGAAGGACATCAAAGAAGAAAATTCAAGGTCTTGGATGCATATATAGGTCAAGGGTCTGAGTCTTGGTCATGGTACTTGTCATCTGAAAATCTATAAGAAGAATTTCTCGTGGGTTTTCCTCTCCAAGAGGGAGAGGTTTGGCTGTGGATCTAGGAGCCTAATTCTTGTTTCTCGTGTCTTTTGATAATTGACTTGATGAAATATTTAATAAATAAGCTAATGAAGGAAAGACATAAGTAACTCCAGTAACCTCACAAGTAATTATGAAGACGAGAATTTTTATTAATCACTAGCCCTCCAAATTCTCAACATGGAGAATATCTATCAAATTATTGACATTGGAGTATGCCCTAGAGGGTAGCTCAAATTTCATAGCCTGGATGGATTGAATGGAAGCAGTGCTTGATGATAATGGTGTGCTAGAATATGTTAAAACATATATTGAAAAACCTCCTTAGTTGGATGCACAATAGTTAACCTAGTGGAAGAAGGATGTTTCAAAGGCTAGAAGAATTATTTTGGAAAGTGTGAGAGATCATGTGGTCTCAGATCTCCATGGAAAAGAGACACCATTTTATATGTGGGAGGCACTAACTTATCTATTCAAAAATAGAAACGACCATATACAATTGGCCCTGAAAGACAAGCTTCGAAACATCAAGATGCAAAAAGATGACACTATTCCACAATATCTCTCCAGGTTTATACAAGTTTGAGATGAGGTTGGAGGGGTTGGTATGAATGTAGAAGATGATAACCTGGTGAGCCTAGCTCTTCTAAGCCTTCCAAAATTGTAGTACAACTACCAGGACTCTACGAATGGAAGGGAAAATTTATCGAATTGGGAAATGTTGTGGTTTGATTTGGTTCAAGAAGAGTTCAGGAGAAATCACAGAGATGGAACATCATCCAAAGCAAAAGATGAAGAGAAATTTTCCTTGGTTGGAAAGGGGAATAAGGGAAAAGGAAAGAAGACCCAAAGAAAACTTGAACCCAACCAAAATAATGGCAAGAAGAAATACTTGAGCAAAGATAAAATGCTTCCACTTCAACAAATACGGGAACTATGCAACAAAATTTCTGCACAAGAAGTCTAGAAAGAAGCCTTCAGGAGGAGCAGGAGGTGAAGCACTGGATTCACAATTCGAATTAGACTTCACCCTAATAACATGCATGGCGAAAACTGTTATGGTGATTGTGTGGTACCTTGATTCTTATGCGTCGTTCCATATGACCGGGCGTAACGAGTTTTTCAGTAGCTTGGAGGAGAAGGATCTCGAGATGCATATCAGAATGGGGGATGATGGGAGGTACAATGCTACATTAATTGATACTTTCACCTTTGAGAGGAAGAAATCCTCCCCTCTTCACCTCAAAGATGTTATGTTTGTACCTGGGTTGAAGAAGAACCTGATCTCTGTAGCAGTATTGGAGCATCATGGCTATGATGTTATTTTCAGTAAAGGGAAAGCCTTTCTGAGACACTTAGCTATCAATAAAGTGAAGCAGATTGGAGTTTGAGTTGAGAAACTATACAAAATTGAGGTGGAAGATTGTATTGCACTGGCGAGCAAGGCCAAAAAAGTGTAGAGTTGATATGTTGGAGAACTCTGCGACATGATATTGGGTCATCTACACCATGGTGCCTTAAAAATCATGCTGCAAAATACCACACGTCTTTCTAAAGGCTCCCTTGAATAATAGGATGCCTGTAAGGGTTGCACATTGGGGAAATATCTCAAATCCACTTTCTATGGCCGAGATAGCAGAGCAGATGCAATCTTGGAGTGAGTTCCCTCTGATGTTTTTTGGACACTCTTCCACAACCTCCACAAAAAAACATAAGTACTATGTTATTTTTATTGATGATTTTACTAGAAAACGCTGGATCTTATTCATGTGGAAGAAGGATGAAGTTTTCTCAAAAGTTGTTGAATTCAAATCATTGGTTGAGAAGGAGATTGGGAAGAAGGTGAAAGCTCTCAGAAGAGAAAATGGAGGTGAATTTAATTTGAATGCCTTCAAGGATTTCTGTGCCAAAGAAGGTATTCAAAGAGAGATGACAACACCCCATAACCCATGGAAAAATGGGGTAGTTGAGAGGAAGAAAAAGAGCATAATGGGAGCATCAAGGGCCATGTTGCATGATCAGGGGCTGCCATTACATCTATGAGAAGAAGCATGCAACATCGCAGTCTACTTGCAGAACCAGAGTCCTCATAGAATACTTAGTATGATCACACTGGAGGAAGCTTTCTCTAGGAGAAACTATTATGTGTCTCATTTCAGGTTTTTTGGAGCTTCAGTTTATTGCCATGTCTCTAAGGATTCAAGGAAGAAACTTGAGCCTACAACAGACTTGGGATTTTTTGTAGGATATGCTGAAACTCCACACAATTATCGAGTGTATTTTCCTTCACTGAGGATGACAAAAGTGAGGAGATATGTCAAGTTTGATGAGGAGAAGGCTATGAGTTGCTCTCTAGAATGAGCACTGAGTATCCCACTGGAGCATGAGCTTATATCTCCAAAGGAGGAGCCTCAAGATGAGCTTTAGGAGGTTGTTGATCCAAACTTATGTAGGAATGCAAAGAAATACAAATATAAACATAAATATATAGATGCAACAAAAATAAAACTTTATTTCATTAATATCAAAGAACTGAAATATGCTTACATATATAATGGAAATAAACTAGCTTGGGTGATGGTAGTGTATCTCTGATATGTGGCGACTACATGCCTGTGAACTATGTTACAATGAGGATCAAGGGCGTTTTTATTATTGAACATAAAAGAGAAACCCTAAACAACAAAAAACCTAATCCTAGTAGATGGAACACCAAGAGTTTGTGGGCCCTGTTGGGGTTAGTTGGGAAACCAACTTCCCGGGGTCATAACTTGGTCATATGATCTCCGTTTGGCACGCAAAATACCTCATTAGAAAGATATCTCTGAGTACTAAAAGATTTTTGGCATGCTAAGAACTTACACAAAACATTGTTTAGGGGGTTAAAACATCTCCGAAAGCTTAGGACCTTAAAAACTGCTAAAAATAGTAAATTGTGATATAATTAAGGAAATTGATGAAATCGATTGTAGGTCTAGGTTGAATAGACAGGTGGCCACCGATATCCACCTGGATAAGTTGTGGAGCTGCCACATGCAGAGGAGTAGACAAGAGGCAGAGTGGAGGCATCCACTCAACCAGAGTCTTCCAGTGAAGGGAGGAACAAAACCAAAGAAGCCAATAGATTGAAACAAGATGCACAAGAGCATGTGGGAGATCCTACGTCAAAACACATGCAAAGGAGGTCATCTGAGAGGTACACTGGTTACATGGCTCTCATGATAGAGCTCATTGAGTCATAACCTTTTGCATTTGAGGAAGTAGTTTCTCAACCTGTATGGGTTGATGCAATGGTGGAAGAATACAAATCCATCATGAAGAACAATGAATGAGAGGTCGTGCCGAGACCATAAGGGAAATCAATGGTTGGTTCCAAATGGATCTAAAAAGTGAAGCATGCAACTGATGAGAGCATCAAGAAGTCACAAGGCCATAATTGTTGCCAAAGGATTCTCTTAGGTAGAAGGAGTGGACTATGATGAAACTTTTGGACCGGTTGCAAGGTATTCCTCAATTATATCCATTTTAGTAGTGGCTGCGCAGATTGGGTGGAAAATCCATCAAATGGATGTGAAGACTACCTTTCTCAATGGTGTTATTGAGGAGGAAGTTTTCATAGAGCAGTTAGAAGGATTTGAGACATGATCGAGAGTCACATGTGTGCAGACTCAAGAGAGCATTGTATTGTCTCAAACATGCACCGCGAGCATGATACGCTCAGATCAACAATTATATTAGTGGATTGGGCTTTACTAAAAGTGAAGCATATGCGAACCTTTATCACATTATGGTAGATGAAAAGTTACTTATTCTTATTATGTATGTCGATGATTTAATGCTGACAGGTGATGAGCAGTTGATCTGCTCTTGCAAAGAGGATCTTGCAAGGGAACTTCAGATGAAAGACATGAGATTAATGCATTACTTCCTCAGGCTGGAAGTATGGAAAGGTGATGGTGAATTGTTTGTGTTTCAAGGAAAGTATGCCTTTGAAATACTTCATAGATTTCACATGGATAATTGTAAGCCTATGGACATGCCTCTAGCTACAAACTGGAGGAAGGAGAATGCCACTTCAGGAGAAGAGGTTGACGCTACCATTTATAGACAAGTTGTGGGGTCTTTGATGTATCTTGTGAACCCAAGACCTTACATGTGCTATGTAATAAACCATCCCAGTCAAGCTATTGTGAGTTCCACCAAACTATATTGGAAGGCAACAAAGCATGTGTTACAATATCTCAAAGGCACTATCGAGTATTGATTATGGTACAGGAGGATAGAGGGAGTGAAGCTCCAAGGCTTCCCCAATGTTGATTGGGAAGGGAGTCCATCAGATGCGAAAAGTACTTTAGGTGCTATCTTCAATGTTGGGTCCACAACTATTTCCTGGTACATGAAGTAGAGGTCTGTGGTGCTAAGCTCAACAGAGGCTGAATACATGGTTGTAAGTCAAGCAACATGTGAGGCCATATGGATGAGGAAAATACTCGTGGGTATTTTCAGTCAAGAGATGGATCTGACAATGATATATTGTGATAATCAGATTTGCATTAAGCTCTCAGAATTTGGTATTTCATGATAGGTCCAAGCACATTGATATCCGATATCATCATTTTCAGGACTATGTGCATAGGAGAATTATGTCGCTACAACACATTCCAACTGAGGAGCAAGATGTTGGCATCTTAACAAAGGAATTGTCAAGAGGTAAATTCGAATTCCACAGGTGCAGGATAGGGGTGGTGAAAAATTCATTTCTTGCTAAGAGGGAGTGTTAAAAAATGTAGCAAGAAAGACTCAATTTGACTTTAGCCTTAGTAAAATTGAGTAAATCGAATTTCCACATCAACAATACAACTTGGAGGAAGTTAATTAGTGTGACATGGCTCTTGTCACTTAGTTAGCTCAATAAATTCGAGTTAGATGGCTTGGAGTTGAGTTATGCATGATTCAATTATTTTCAATTGTGTTTAGTTAACTGACTTCTAACTATTGATAGAGTCAGTTGAAGGTCAATTGAATAGAGGGACACTAATATAAATCATAGATCTGTCAATGGATTGATCAATCAACCCAAAATAGCTAATGCATGCATGGAATTCAAATTCCTCAGCTGAAGTGGAAATGACAAGGCATTGTAACACGAGTTGTATACTAATTGAGTGTACAAGTGTTGCATGCAGTCAGAAGATCAATCTTTGGAAATTGCACAAGAAAATAGGAGGAAATTCCTATCTTTTAGGAGCTAATTTCCTCGGGAATTACACAAGGAAATAAGAGGCTAGATGAGAAAATAATTAACTAAGTGTTGGCCAAAGTTTTTCATTTATCAAAGAGAACAATTATTCTTTTGCAGGTTGTGCTGAGAGTTGGAGCAAGAAATTGTAATAGTTTATCTATTCAATTAATTAATGCAAACAAGCTTGAGGGTTTTTTCTCAATTGAGTTTCCCTATAAATCACTTTGTATTTTTGGTTATGCTTGTTACATGTCTATGCTTAATTTGTGATATCCATTCAGCAAAGTAATAGAATAGAATTGTATCTCTTGTTTTTCAGTTTGAAATCTTAAATATTTACAACTTCTATCAAATTTCTACATCCATTTGTGAGTCCCAATGGCTAACGAATCTCAATTTCGGCAATCAATGCCTTCATAAAAAAAACATGAAATCAAGTGCTCTACTCCTTTCCCTGCGTACGTTTATAAGTCTATAGATTCTCCAAATGGTTTGACAAAATGAAACTCAAACTTATTAAATTCGTACGGTCGACCTTGGTTAAGGTATTAAAGTGCACAGCCAACTAGGCTCACCAATATGTTTACCATATGGTGCATGTCATTTCAATTTGGTAATATAACTGAACTCATTCGAAAAATGGGCACGACATTAATCCAATGTCAGTGCATATAATTTGTATCCATGTCAACGAATAGTACTATGCCAGTGACATGAATAATTGTGTGTGCCAATCAAATATCACAAGCGTCGTGGCTGTCCATGACGTCAAAACATGATTCAAGCAATCCACGCGAAGTCACCATACGAGACGTGACTATCAACATGACTTGGATCCCTCCATCGCATCATATGCAAAACGAAAAATAAAGCTTCCATTACAAACCTTCAATCAGTTTATGATATATATCAGGTCAGACTTTACTACATATATATATGCTGCCACCACTCATTGTATATATTCGATCTTTAAACACATTGAATATTGCAACCATACATGAATATATAAATATATAGTTTAGAATCCCACTATTGTAACTAATCCTCAAGATTTGCCCTCAGTCAATTCACAAACTATTATTCGTTTCTTTCACTGTAGAACAAGATTCGAATCGTAACCAGTCAACACCAAGAACTCTTTGCCATGAACTCATCCGATCTCAAGGGTGAGTCATATCATTTTGGCAATTCGAACTAGTCATTATGCATAAATGTTCCAAACACATAATTAAACAAAATAAACCATTTCGATGCGCTGTCCAAGCCTTGTATTTCGAAAAGTCAAAAATTGCTTCTTATTCGATGCTCCACCGCTTCTTGTTCGATACTCCACTTCTTGTTGGATGCTTCTTCAGACCATGAATTGATGTTTTAATAACCCACAACTAAGGTTATATATATATGTTTGGAGGGATCTTAGTTGAAAAATGGAAAATATGGTTCAAATTTCACCTTTAAAATTGATGGAGAAAAACCTAGTTTTTGACCCTTGACTATGTCAACTTGAAAAAGTCGAGTCAGCCTCAAGTAAAAAATTGACCCTCCTAATCGCGATATAAATACAACATCGTTGACTCTTCATTTTTCACATCACATCCACACAAAATATTTCGATCTGATTTGAAATACTTTAGGTTGAATTCTCACACCCGAAGGAAGAGAGAGAGAGAGAGTTTAGACCTACTTTGACTTATGTGTTGGGATTGTTATGACCAACATTGACTTTGCTTCTTATTAGGATATCTTCTACTGCTTTGACCGAGCTCTTGGAGGGGTATTTTGACCAAATTTATTGTTGGGTTGAGCAAACTGTTTTGAGCACTTTGACTGGGTTTGACCATAGGTTGATTGTGGAAATTGACCAAATTGTAGAAGGATATTTTGGACATGTTTTGACTGAGTTTGACTAACGAAGGAAGACTAAATTTAGGGTTGAGTTTACCAAAATTTTATGTGCAGATGGACCATTGAATTTCATTGGTTAGGGCAAACTGTTTTCTATTGTTGACTGTATTTTCAAAGGGCCAAAGGTTGCATACTAGTACCTTTGACCAAATTTGACTTTATTTCTCATTGTTGACTTATACTAGATTGGTTGATTTGGTAATTCAAGGATCTGACCTTGACTGGTTTATGGATGTACAAATTGGACTATGTATCTCTTGCTGAACATTGATTGACTTATAGAAGAAGAAATTTTATCAAAGAGTTTTCCCCATTGTGGGGTTTTTCCCTTGTCTTTGACCAAATCTATGTATCTCATTATTCTTGGCTATCTTCTATTATGCATTTATTGGTTATTGTTCTATCTATAATTGCCTATATGCTATTGGGGTGATTGAATTTGGAAGAAATGGTTTAAAGTGATAATAACATCATAAAACACTGTGACAATTAACAATCTTAGATTGGGTCTAACCTGCTCATGAGTTATTTGAATTTTTTCCACGTTAATATTCTTGATCAAGATGACTTTTCAAGAAGGATTATGCAACATAATTTATTTATTTATTTATTTTTTTCGCCTTTAATAATATTTTGTCTATGGACCCATGGACTTAGATTGATTTAGATCACAATTTTATCCTTCTCTTAGGGCAACAATACATGTTTAAGGTCATGGAATTTAGGGGCAAGAGACTGGTGCTAAAACCATCCACTTGGGGCATCAAACTTCAAACACCAATATTCATTCAACCAAGAGGACCCACAAGGTGTGCCACTTGACAAAAAAAATGGCAATACAAGGGATATCAATGTAGAAATAACTTGAAATTTGCAGTTGCTAATGAATTCAGACTGAAAACAATAGACACAAATTTATTCTCAATTAGTGAAAAGGAAAAAATACAATAGAAACACATGCAATCACATGCAACCATTCAATCACAATGAACACAATATTTTTACTGGGGAACCCAACTGGGAAAAACCCCTTCTCTGTTTTCTATCAAATCAGATAAGAATATGGATCTATGACAATGACAACTTCAATCCTCGAAGCTACACCTGCACTATAATACTGATCTCTGGCTCTCTGTCCTAATTTGACAAACACTTAGCCAAAATAGGCCCCAACCTTCCTCATATTTCCTTGCATAATCCTTGAGGAAATTAGCTCTTAAAAGATATGTAAATTCCCTATTTCCTTGAGAAAATCCTAGTGGAATTGATCATCTGCTCCAATGCAAAACCTGTACACTCAACTAATATACAATTGATAATTACAATGTGCCTTTTCCTCCACCTCAACTAGGCAATTTGAATTCCATGCATGACTAGGGATATTTTTAGTAAATTGCCTAGTTATATAAGATATCAATGAGTTAACAACAACTACAACCACTCAACTGAACTCCTACTGACTCTATTAACGTCCAGAGCTCAGATAACTAAGTTTCACTAGCTATAACTCCACTAGATTGCTAGATCTTAGCAATCAACCCATGCACAGCTGTACTTCTAGCCCACAAACTTCAATTTTCTGATTTAACTGAGTGATTTGGAAATGTCACTCCTATTAACTATAACTCAAGTCATCCTACTGATGTGGAATTTCAAATTTCTCCATTTGACTAAGGAACAAGTCAAATGAAGCCTTTTCTTGCTACAATTAAGAACTAAACTATGAGGTATTTTTAACAAAACTCACTTGATTTGTACATGAAAATCATCAAACAAATGTTGGCCTATTCACCCTTTGGCATCCATGACAATTTTTCCGATAGAAGTCAACTGCTCAGTTGAATAGAAGATTCAAGTTTGAAATGAACACTAAAATATTTAAATGATTTCATAAGTTGTCAAAGGTCACGATTCATTAAGACTAGCCTTTACTATGATATGAATAAAAATAATCCTAAATAAGATTCAAATTCTTAGGCTGCACAACCACCAATGAACATAAATGAAGGGAAATTTAATAACCGTGTTGATGTTTTCAAAATATCCATGAAAAATGAAGGCAACATGAATAAAGAAAATGAAGTCTCATAGAAAAATGATCTTCCTCAGAAAGACAAGAAGGATGAATTCAAAATATATTTTCCATCAAGAGGTGCCATTGCATAATTCAGTACTAAAACTCCTGCTTTGATTATTGTTTTTCTTGCAATCACTATCGTCATAAAGCAATAAATTGTAGAGCACATGCAAGAAATAATCATGTAGGCAAAAAGAACATGAATACTTATGGGGTTTCAAATAAAAGCTATAATTCATTTACCCCCTTATTTAATGACAATGTTGCATGTCATAAATGCAACAACTATAAGCACATAACATGTTTTTTTAGAAGTGATATTACAAAATCTCCTAAACAATATAAGGAAGAAGATATCCTTGCAAAGGAATGCACAAAAGTTTGGAAAAAGGAGTAAAAAGAGCTAAAGAAGGAGAATATATGCTGTACAAAATTTACTTCATTTCCAAAATAAAGGAAACCAATGGTAAATTGACAGTGGATGTTCAAGTCACATGAAAAGTTACAAGAGCAAGTTTCTCACTTTGAAAAGAGTTAACAAAGGCAATGTGACATTTGGAGTTAATGATCTTGCAAGGATATCTGTAAAAAGTACTCTTAGTCTCCATAATAAAAAGAGTAAAGTATAAAATGTCATTGTATGTTGGAAGTTTGAAACATAATCTTCTTAGTGTTAGTCAAATGTGTGATCAAGGGCACCTAAACATTTCATTCTCAAGATTGTGAGATAAAGAAGGTGGGAATAAGAAAACTAGTTGCAGATGCAAATAGTACATCAAATAACATATATATCCTCAATGAGATCAAGGGATAAAAATTCTATATGGGACAAATTGATCCAGGTGGATATTGGTGGCCACCTCCCTATTCCACCTAGACCTCTAGTTGGTTTCACCAGTCTTATTGATTGTAGCACAATTTAATATTTTTAGCATTTTTTTTCGGGTTCTGAAGTTCCGTAGATGTTTGACCCCTTAAACGACGTTTTTTTAAGGTTTACAATAGGCTCATATCCATAGGAAAGGGCATGCCACAAATATTTTGGTACTCATAGATACATTTCTAACAAGGTATCGTACACACCAAACAAATATCATATGACCAAGTTACGACCCCGGGAAGTTAGCTGTCCAACTAACCCCAAGGGGGCCCACAAAGTCTTGGCATTCCATCTCCTAGGGTTATGGTTTTGGTTTTTTAGGTTTTTCCCTTTGTTGTTCAATAATCCTCATTGTAACATAGTTCAGAGGCATGTAGCCATCACATCTCTTCTCAAAGATAAGATACCATCGCCCGAGCTAGTTTATTTCCATTCTGTATGTAAGCATCTTTCAGTATTAATGAAATGAAGATTTATTTCTACTGCATCTCTGTGTTTATGTTTCTATCTTTATTTTGTTTCGTTCCCGCATAATTCTGGATCAGTAGTGTCACAACAATCTCCTTTTTCTCTATGTTTTTGTGCATGTCCCTATCAAGGTCGGGGTATAAGGATTTGAGACTTGAATTGGTTTAGCCCTTGCAAGACAAAACCCGCTGACAACGGCGACCTCCCATGGCAGAAGAAGAGAAAAACGAGGGAGAAGGAGATCCTATCAAACTGTTTCTCGAAGAATTCCTCAAGCAACATAAGAACAAAATGATGAAAAAGTTTTCCCAAATACTTTTGCAGATGCCGAATGACGATGCATCTTCATCCAATAGTCACTTCGTAGGTGCTGCCCCCTTCAAGGTACAAGTTAAAATCGATATCCCTATATTCGAAGGTCAAATAGATGCATATGTTGTAGATAAATGGCTAAATCTATTGGGCAGATATTTTTCTGTCCATAATTTCTTTGACAAGGAGAAGATTAGTTTTTCACTGCTTAAAGTTACCCCCTATGTCAAGTATTGGTGGGAAACTTATTGTGAGAGACAGGCTGAGGAACCCTCTTCGTTTTTAGCCGTACCCTCTTGAAAATATTTCTGAGAGGTTTTCAAGGAACAATATTAACCTATTGGGAGATATGATGACAAGTACATACAATGAAATATGCCACGAAAACAAAGGGATCAAGATGTGCATGAACTGACGCATATTTTCCATACCTTGTGCACAAAGTTGGGTATAAAATATTATGACAAACATTTGGTGCTCAACTACCATGGTTGTTTGCACAAATACATTCAGGATGAAATGGAGTTCCTAGACATCTCCTCGCATGGTGAAACATATCGATATGCTTCCAAGATTGAGCAAAAATTCAAGTAGAAGAAGCGAGGAGATGTTCGTGAACAAACTATGTACTTCTCGTTAAATACTCCACAAGACTTGGAATATGAAAATATCCATTGAGGATGAAAATATTATATTAAAATGTATGAGGAATGAATGATTGATGTTACAAATGAGGCATGCTTATATACCTAGATGGGTACCTCTTCACGAAAGGTCATGTCCCATTTAGACATGCCTTTTCAACTTAATTAATAATTAACTAATCATTATTTATTGTTTACATTATTTATATTATTTTATTCATTACATTGCCTTCCTCCTAAAAAATATTTTTCCTCAAAGCTTGCTGATGAGAGGCTTGATCTCTTTTTTGCTACGAATGTCTTCTCGTCTTGGAGCAGTCATCCTTATTGATACAAGTTGATATGATCCTCTAAGGGACAAACACAATTTCCGCACTAAGAAGGAATCAGACCATCCCAGATAAATCTTATGCGGAATATTGCGGTGACTAGCAACTTGTGATGAATTGTGATCACATGAGTGGATTGCACCGACATTAGTATTCTTCGGAACATTAGTTTGTTGATGATGTTTTGAACATGTATCTTGATCGAGTTGTCTACTCCCGTGATTCAGATGTCAATAGGGAAATTTTTTGGTTTGAATTTCCCTTATAAGGTGTGTGG